>JADLZN010009582.1:0-15609 GCA_018155175.1 Sinocyclocheilus anophthalmus | reverse complement strand
AAAAAACAACAGAATGTGTGTTTGGAAAGACATGAGATTGAATAAATAATGTCAGAATGAACTTAGTCTTTAAACATTAATCCATATTCAATGCATTTAGATTCGCATTTAGATTTCAAAAATACTCTTTAGCTATAGTAGGTATTTATAGAGGCACTCACTATGTACAGTATGTTCAAATCCAATCCAAATGCCATGCACTGTGGTTTGGTTATGCTAAAACTAAATGCCCTCCTTTTTTCTCCATCCTATCACTGATTTTCAGAACTACAATCACTATTTTTCTTAGGACTAAATTTAGTAGACACAGGTTGTATCAGATACAGTGAAAAGCTTCCACCTCTGCCATGCTTGTTACATGTGAGCAGAGCTAGTCTATAGGGAATAGGTGTGAAAAAAAGTGTCAACTTGCTACCTTCTATATTTCCCATTTATGAAGGCTTGAAGTGTTTTGTATAGCTAGAATAAGTCAAACTGTCTCCAGTAAAATAGACTTTTGATGGCCATCTGATAAAAATTCAATAGACATTACAAATGGTTTAAAAAGATATTGATTTTTATATATTTCATTAAACATAAATATATCACTATAGCTCACAGCAATCAATTTTTCCAATAAAGATGTGGGGCTCTTCACACATTCTCACTTTCCCACTGTGAGATTTTTTAATTGGTTGGTCTATGGAAAACATGGCAGAACTAGATGAATTTTGTGCCTAATGCTGGCACCAAATGCCATGCCAACTTAAAAACAGATAAAGCTGGTATTAAAAACTCATCTCAGAACACATTATGCAGCAAATTTTCTCCTTCATGCCGGATGTGTTTAATGACTGTCAAAGAAGCACAGTCAGATAAATATGCATTTAGAAAACTCGCTCTTTCTTGTTAACTCTTAGATGTTGATTCTGTCTGGGTGTGTTGCTGCTTGATTACATGTCAAACAAGACATTCGGCTTGGGACAGGGATGAAATAGACACAACAAGTACAATAACATTTCTGGTTGACTTATGGGAAATATAGAATTGAAAAAAAGTTCACCCAAGAGATGGGATGCAAGTTCAGTTCTGTAAAGGTTAACTTAATCATATAAATCAAGTAATTATTAACTAAATTACAAAATGCTCTCAAATGTGTCTTCAGTTTCTGGTTTGCTGCAAATTTAATTTATTATGCATGGTTTGCACATGGGTTCTGTGATCAAACTGTGAAAACCAGTATACTCTATTTGATGACCATTTGCTTCTCTAAATGCGTTACAGCAATTGTTGAAGCTCCAGCACAAACTTCCCGAAACCAGCTTCCATGTTATTAGAAGCCGATGGATAATTCTGACTGTGACTTGCCTTTGAGATATTTTGAGGTGCTCCATAAAATGTCTGGAGTTTTTCAGCCTCTGAAGAACCACATTATAGAGCCAAGATATTAAGGAGTCAACCTTTAGCCACTAGGCAGAGGTGTTCTTTCCAAGGCGTGTGGGGAGATAATTACCACAGCCCTATTTAAAGATTTAATTTGACTTTTGCAGTTGTTCAGTATGATCTTAAGGGAAGTAGTGCTTTTTCACAATGCAGTCATTTTCTTGGAATAGCCTCATTGGCTCAGGATTAATCCTTCAGCTCTCTTAATGAGGCATGTTTATGTGGCAGAGTATGACTGCAACAGCTCACTGATTGGGGGATTTGAGAAATACAATTTATTTATATTATTTAGATTTTTTGGTAAAACTTTTCAGTGAGTTAAGATTAAAACTAGCTAACATTAGCATTTATTAATCTTAATGTTAACTTCAACAATTAATACATGATTAAATTTTTTTATTACCTACCATTAACAAAGATTAATAAATAATTTAACAAATGTATTGCTCATTCTTAGTTAATGCAACTAGGAGTACAACAATAAATCGTTTAAAACGATTATTATTCAATAATGAAAATAATCGAACGATTCTAATTATCGATCTAGTAGTTCTGCCACAGCTGCACGTCAAACTTCAGCCCGGTCAACGTACATTACAGAACTGAATTACAAAAATCCAATCTAAAGATAGTTGCGGGGAAACAGAACGAGAAGCGCGGGAGAAGTACGTGAACCAGACGTCCAAAAACGAGAATCCTTTTAAGAACTTTAAAGGGGTCATAGTGAGCTGATTTCAATTGTCCTTTTATATGGTTTTTTGTCATCGTCGCTCCGGTACGGACGGCCATCACAGTATGTAAGGGGCGTAAACCCACAATTTCCGTCACACGCTTGAGGTATTCGGCCATACACAACGCACTGGATAGCTGGCCAATAACAGCACACCTCACTTTTCAGACCGAGCAGCTTGAGTAAAAAATCGACGTGTATTCAGAAAGGCAGGGGAGAAAAAGAAACAATATGAACGTATGATGGAAAATAATGGTTTTTGAACCTAAACCGCTAATAATAAAACACAACTTCATTCCTACAAAGAAACAAAAAATATGTTTATTTTTAGCAAGCAGCATATGACCCCTTGAAACGTAACCACTAATGCATTTAGGTAATGGCTGCCCGTAAGGCAGTTGTTAAACAGATAGCGTTATGTGCATCATCAGGCGCCAAAAACTTTCAGTTAATGGTCATATCTTTATCTGTAAATGTCACAAATTCACGCAAGAATTTCCATTTTTGCATAAAGGCCCACCCTGATAATCTGCGTTAAGTTTAAATCTGAATAAGCGGCAGGCACGCGGACAGAGGGAGACAATTAATATTCAGCGCAAAGCATTCATTGTGCTATAATATCTGTTGTTGAACGTTAAATTTAGGTTTAAAAGTCAACATTTAATTCAAGTATTTCATGATAGTAACTGTAAAGGGATAACAAAGTGCGATTGAATATAAATGTAATACGTTTCTTACATTTACAGAATAAAGAAATTACAGTAACAGGTTACTGTGTTCAGAGTGAATGTGTGTTCCTGCAGAACATTACTCTTACATATTGGTTACCACTGAGTTTGTGATTTTATTTGTCTTTATTATCTTGATTTTAATTTTAATTTTTAATGTTTTAATGATAATGAGAGATTTAAACTATATTCACTATACAGTGCTTAACAAATTTATTAAAACAAAAAAATACATTAAAAAAATACATTAAAAAATGTATGTAAGGTTTTTAACAAATGATGTAAAGTTTGTGCCTGTCATGCCCGAACTCTATCTGTGTGTTTTCCTATCAATGTCATATGCCTGTCCGGACAAGTTTTCCCAGTAATTGTTCCATTAGTTACAGGTGTGTTAGTTCATCACCTAAGCAAGGTATATACTGCGTCCTTTCTGAGTTTGTCTGGTATTGAATGTTCATCTATCCCCGCTGTGTATGTGTTCCTGGTTCCATTGGCTGTTAATTAAAGTCTGTTTGTTAGAAGTCTACTCCACGTCTCCTCGTTCCTCGCTCCTCGCTCTGTGCTCCTCACAGTAGTGGATCGTGACAGAGCCACTGCTGCTCTAAACTAACAGTATTGGTGATTACCAAAATCATTTTTCTTTCTATATGGGTTAGTCCTCCAATATGCGTAAGCTCTTCAGTAACATTAGTAGGCTATTTCTAATGCTATAAAATAATTATTGCTGTTATCTATGAAAGAAAGACAGAAAAAAAGTCAAGCATTTTGATAGTGTTTTTCCCGATGGCACCTTCCAGTCAAAAAACGTACCCAAACAATGCCAGCAATGATGCAAACTTTAGAAAAGGCAATAGGAGCCATTTTGTATTATGTGAAAAATAGTTTTATTGTTTAAGTGTGTTATTTGCCCAAATAAATGCAAATAACAGTTTTAGCTTTAAAAAATTTTTTGACCGATTCCTAAAATATGTTTCTCTTTAGACAGGTGGTATAATTAAATTCAAGCACTGTATGTTTCACAGCATTAGTTGGCCACGTTGGTTTGAAGGACATGGGGCACCAGAATGTGGAATAGTGTAGTTTTTTGTCAATTAAAACAAAAACAAAGAAAAATGGGCTTTTTTTTAAAAATCCGATAAATTGGTTCATCGAAAAAAATAATCGGAACTAATTGATTATCAATATCGTTCGTTGCAGCTAAGAAAAATAAGAGAAGGATGGAACAGAAGGCAACGTTATAACCTGCATAGAGTGAGATCTGGAGCTGCTTTGATCAGAAATACAGATTGTAGTAAGAAAGCACCCTCTCCTCCTCCTCTCGAGCTGGCAAGCAGTGCTGCTCACTCACCAACCCCTCTCACACTCTCTCTCTTTCTTTCCCACCCTTTCTCACTCTTTCCGAGTCTCTGGAGAGTACCAGAACTATTCCATATGTCAGGCCTGTCAATCAGAGCAGAGCAGGGGATCCCACACTGCAATCCATCACCTATTCATGCGCCAAAGTCCGCGATTTATTTTGTCACCATGGGTGGTTTTAAACCTCCCCTGGACATTCTGCCACGGTATCCAAATAATCTGAAAAATTAATGATGTTAATTGCTCTATTTAATGATGTTGGATTGGCAGTATGTCAGAGCAATCAAAATCGACCCCAGCAATAGTGCAAGAGCAGCATATGGCTTGTTTCCGTGTGCATTTGATTTTTTGATGTTGTTGTTCCTGCGAAAAATCTGCCAATCATTTTGTATCGTAACAGAAGGAAAATATTGTTATTTATGGGAACGCATTGGCTGACCTTTTGTCGACTGCTTGTTTAACATCCTACACATGTGCATATGTTGTTCATGACATACATATTAATTGTGTGGGGAGGTGCATAGTTATAAATAAATAAAATATTATTTTCCATTGAGCATTTATGCCTATTGCATGCTGGGGGGAAAAAAACTTAAAAAACAAAGCCTAGTCTGATATGATGTCTACTTATGAGGTTTCTAAAAACAACTTCCATTAATATCTCAATATTTCATTGTCAGGTCTTTGTTTGGTATGTTAGAGTATTTTAAAAATACCAACGTAGCCTAAATGTTGTCAGTATTTTTTACAACCATTTTAAAGATGCAAGAAAAACCACTGAGAGTTAAAATCATTCAAGCAGTTCAATGAAGCAAACATATCATAGGAAATGATCTCTTTTAACACTTCAAAGAACAAGAAGGATGTGGAACGATTAGCAATCATCATCCGTGCGATCACTGTAAGAGGCGAAATTCAAAGCCGCCCACTTATAAAAGCTCCGACTCCACACTCAGGGGTCCCGTTTGATAAGTTCCCATACACTTGCAAAGCCTTCTGGTAGTGTTCAAATACTGTCTCTCTCTCAACAGTGCTATGTTTTTTTCTGTTACATCACAGAATTTCATCTCAAATCATGACAACAAAGATTTGTGGTGTTAATAATATTTATAAAAATCTAGGCAGTGAAACTATTATCAGCGCAACTGCTGCTATTATATGGAAGCATGGGGGAAGTCGTGGCCGGGGTAATGGTTAGAGAGTCGTACTCATACCCACATGTTTTGTTTCGAGGGGTCTCGTGCCTGCAGGATTGTAAAGTATGTGGTGAGTGATGTACACTCGCTCTCCCCACGCTTCATACCAGACATGAGTTCCCTTGAGCATGCAACCGACCGCGACCCAACTGCTCCCCGGGGCCAGGGGGCAGCAAAGAAATGGTCTGTCCCATCTGCATCCAGGTGTGAGTTATTGCCGTTGGTGTGTGCAGCTTTTGGTTGGGTTGGATGGGAGCGACTAATTCTGAGTATGGGTCACCAGTACTTTGGCCACATGTACACTTCACTATAAAAATGCTAAATTATTCACTAAAAGATGTCACCATTGGCTTATTCTAAGTTTTGCGTTTTTCAGTATCACGGCACTTCAGAGTCCATTTAATGTTACCGCTCCTGCTGCGCTTTCAATAGACATTTTCACGCATTAAATAATGAGTACAGTTGTGTACCATTGTTTTAGAGCTGTGCTGCCAATACCTGAGGCAATAATATATGCTTTTAATCTTTCGGAATAAAGTCAAACCTAAGTAATGTTTCTAGAAATTTGGACTCGCGGTGGCACCCTAATGCCAGAATAGTAACACATGCGTGTGGGACACAATCACTTGTAAATAAATATTCGGCCTCATTTATATTACGTAATTGTCACACAACATTTAATTTTTTAGGCTATTTTTAGTCTACACATAAGTATGCCTATCAGTATTTGGTGGTGGACTGATGCACTAATCAATTTTCACAGGATGGGTGGCAGATACACAATGACATTCCTGTCGGATGCGGTCAAGGAACCTTTGTTTTGTTGATGATTTTCCTATGCACCTAACATGCCTATGCAGCTATCATGAGCTATCACTGGGCAGTCTTGTTTGTCATATCCGTGACTAAATATTCTTAAATACTTTATGTCACGCCATTTCAAAAACCACAGCGCCCCCCGCGCCCCCCCCCCCCTCCCATACAGCATAGACTCCACAAGACATCATTATCTGCTCTGACAATAACAACAAGTTCAACATGTTAAATCTGAAGTTGAAGCAAAAGAAAAAAAAGGAAAGAAGAGAAATGCCCACCATAGTCTAGCCTGGTCCAGCCTCCAGCTATGTAATCAATCACAGCAAAAGTGAAGTCACACAGAGGAAGCCGAGGACGGTACAGAGCTGTTTGACACTGCTGTGTTTCATCTGGACAGAACACATGCATGATTCACAAAATTACCAAAAAACATGAAACACTCATACACTAAGACAACAATTCACAATCTGACAGCTGTCAGAGATTTGTTTAGTTCTTGTTAGTGAAAGGACTGTAATTTGTTTAATGCAAATTTAATTTGACAGCTGAATGAAATGAAACGTGCAAGTGTTTTATAATTTACATATAACAATATGTATAACTGTACATATTTATACGTGTCCACACACACACACCTTTTTATGAAATAGAAATACCCATCTCCTTGACTATATAATAATTAATTACAATGTTCCTTTGACATTGACATACAATTAAAAGGCCTTTTCCTTTCTCCTAATTAGACTTTGTTTCTGGTGAAGTGAAGGTCTTTTCGACCCCTAATTAAACACAGACAAAAGTAATAACAGCAAAAAGGTCAGAAAAGCTCTGTTGAAACAATTAACAACTCAATGACTCATTTCAAAGGTAATCTGTACAAACCCAAATGGACTATATATCACAAGAAAAAGAAATATTACTGACAGGCAATACAAAATGTGCAGTCTCGTTATGATCCACTGTAATTAAAATGGCTAGCAATACAATGCAGAGCAGCCATTACATTTGTGTCTGTGTGTGCTTAGATCATAATTCCTTCACAATAGGACATTTTTAATATTTCAATTTGTGAAAGCTTAAATGCAAAGCTTATTCCTTATTGTCAACTAAAGAAGGGGTCATCAGGCCTAAAAGCAATAGCAGTGTGGTGGTCCTAAGTAAAGTGTCCCGAATATCAGGACTCGTCTTCTTTTGTGTTCTGCAGATGAAAGAGGGGATTCACGCGGTTTGGAAAGACACTAAGGAACCTTTTTCATTTCTGGTTCTCAGAAAGTGGAGAGTCATCAGAGTATTGGGTAAACTGTGCTATAGGGTAAACAAATATACAGAACAAATGTAGTTCTATTTTTCGTTTGCTCAAAAGCAAAACAAACAAAAAAAACCCCCAAACCATTTCTATGCTTCCTCAAGAGAGAAAAGTAGAGAGGTGGCCCCCTCCTAGTGCGGCCCTTTTAATCATGCTACCACCCCACCCCCCCACCCCCCCATGCAACTCTGTAAAGCATCCTAAGTTACTTTTAAACTATTAACTAACACAAGCTATCTTTTAGTGCAAGTTATCATTGGATGTGTCTAAAATATGTTTTAATATACTGAATTTTGGATTTAACAGTAATAAACGAATTTATAGAAACATGTGTAAGTTTACGGGTCATTTTAAGGGTAATGCCGTACATTTCCTCTTTATTCAAAAAGCAGCTACAGGAAACGAGCAAAGAACATTTACATAATCAGAGAACATCATCATTGACTTCAGTCTAGCGCGAGTATATGCACTTTATGAATGAATCTCTTATTGTTGCATCACACTACATCTACACTTTGTAGTTTATGACGAGAAAATTCGCAAGAGAGCAGACTTCAGTCAGCGACCGTGCACGCTTAACAACAAAACTCCAGTGTTTCAGCGATGACTAATTTGAACTCCTCTGATGTTGTGTAGGGGATGAGCGACCGAATCAGACATCTAATTTGTCAAACATGGTTGAGGCACGAGGATTCACAACATTCCCAAGAAGCCAATACCACATGATGCATGAATCGGACCCAGCACTAGCCGAGGCTGAAGAAGGCTAACAAACGTCTTTCACTAGGTAACAGCTGTCAACTTTAACACAAAGGACACACTGAGGCATAATCAACTCAGGAAGGAGATTGTCATTTTTGGGGCAAGTAATCAAGATTAAATGGTCAAAAGAGATGCACAGCGTGACCATCACATGAAAACATGTGATAGTGATCACATCACGCAGCTCTCTGATTTTATTTTTCCCCCCCCTCACGACAAAGAACAGACTTTCGGAGATTCCTTACAGACCTCTTAATCTCTGGTCTTCATGCATTCACAGAATGGCACGGAAACGGCCTTTCCATGCACCTAAATTACACTAAAAGGACTCAAGCAACTAATCATTGCTATATATATAACCCCAATATCATGTATGTAACCCACATGTGACTTACCAGGTCTTAATCATTTATCGTGTATGTATTTTTAATAACTATTTAATATTTTAAGGATTGCGCTTCATGGTGTAGGTAAGGTTTTTGTTTGAATCGTTCATATCTTGAAACTTTTGTCTTAACCCATGCGCAATTCTTGGTCAATGGTATCAAATCTTGTGGATAGAAATCAATGTCCAAATCAAGGTTCGTGCCAATAGCGGTAAGGAAAAAGCCAAAGCCATTTGAAAGATGACTAACATTGATTTTATGGAAGGGAAGGATAAACGTGTTGGCCAACCCCCGATCTATCACTTTGGATCGAGGGGGACACGCTTGGGTGTGTGTTAAAAACATCCCGGTTGGGTAAATGACATCGGAGACAAAAAAGGAACCATCAAATACTCTCTCTTGGCTCTCTGTCTTCAAACCCCCTGCTTGTGCTTGTCTCTTGTGTTTGTTTTAGCTCTCCTCTGAAGTTGGTTAGGACATCTGTAGAGCTGATGAATTTTTACAGGGCTTCCTTTAGCGGGTTTTGGGAGCGTGCTCTGGGCTTACAACCCAGCTCCCATCCAAACCATAGGAGAAACGCCACCGAGGGATATTGCTCGTCAAACTTTACATATATTTCTATTTCTTTAGTTTGTTTTATTTTCTGTTGAGAGTTTCATGTGGTTTTTGAGGGTTAAGTTTGCCTAGGCGAGCCACGTGGCAGTCGTCGAAAAGTGCTGTCTAAAAAACCTAACCGGTCAACTGCAGGACCAGCAGTGGCTCCAAGCGTCGCCGGCCAACGCCCAATCCCGTGGGCTAGTCCCAAGACTGAACACCCAGGCCAATCATACAAAGCGGGAAACCACTTTCGGTCAACCGTGACAATGAGGGAACCCCGACACAGGACGCAATTACCGGGGGGCCCTTATACTGCTGTGACTGGTGCATTTATATAATTTTACCTCATTTGAGGAAATGCACGGCGAGGTTTAATTAAATGGGCTGTTGAGGATCTCCGTCCATGCAGATCTTGCTAATGTGCACATATTGTTGTAAACTTGGTAAATGTATACCACATTACGTCTCTAAACTACTTAATTTCCTCACCTGTTCTCGCTCTTCTGCAACTTGTGTGTGAATGCGTGGGTTAGATTAGTTTATATGTCTTAGATATATCCAATAAAGCCTTATTTATATTTAAAAGAGAAGTATCTTGTGTTTTGTGCTCGCAAGTTAATGGTCGGGTAAAACTGCCGATCTTGTTACATGTGCTAATTGATAGTGTTTTCACTATATTTTGGATATAGATATCCATTGCAGAATTTATGTTATACGGCTCGTTCACTGAATCGCTGGGCGTCTCAGTGATCAGCCGTAAAACTGTGATTCTGTCCTAATTCCCTTGCATATTAATGTTGGAGTTCCCTTTAAAATCTTAAATGGTTCCCTTTGAGCTAAATTGACCTGTTTTCGCCTTGAACAGCCATTGGGTTGCATTCAAAGATTTTTAAGAATCGTGGTGTGATTGTATAATGCGACACCCTGTTAAAAAGTGGCAGGAAAAAGAAATATGGAGGGGAACCAATAAACCCTAATATTATACTAGGAGCCTGAAAGTAATATTAATACTCTATAGTCTTGCTATCCCCTCAAAGGGCATCAGCCCAGACAGGGTTAGACTTCGTCGTACTGACCGGAACTACATCTATTGACACAAAGGCCTATATCCTGCGTGAAGGCGGCCCGTAAGTACTTTGCACTTTCTAATTCATGGTTTTTGTTTGTTGTTTTTTGTGTTTGCTGCGTGTGTCGTTGGAAAATAAAAATATCCGCCTCGCATTCGCAAAATGACAAGGCGGCAACAAGTCGACGAAGACGTGTTTGCTGGGTAGCTTTTAGCAAGTTAGCCCGGGACTGTTGGCACAGGGATTAGCCAGTGTTATGGGAGGAACGGAGCGATTAAACAAAAGTAAGGTCATATTACAGTAGTAATTACTGTTTTTTTTTCGCTGTAATGCATAAATAATAACGCATTTCGACTTACAATTTTTGGTAATATTATTTACTTCAGTTACAGAGTGAGCTCTGCATTCACGCAAGAGTTACAACAACAATTTTAACCAGCGTGGCGGAGCGTCCGGCGCCATGCCTTCACTCGTTGAATCCTCGAGAACTGGTAGAAGGCTTGGTTCCATATGTAAAACCTAAGTGGATCCCATATGTGCAAAGTCCACGGTATAGCCTCAGAGCCAGTGTTTCTTCTTTTTCTTCTCTCCTTCCTCCTCCTTCTTCTCTTCTCTTCTCGCGGCAGACTTCTGCCACTTCCAGAGGGTTACATCACCTTAACAAATTAAAAATCAATGTAGTGATTTATCAACACCACCAGGAGGTCAGGAAACAGCACCAGAGAAAAAATTCTGCGGGTAAACTAGTTTGTCTATCTTCTGTTGCTGGAAATAGATGGTTGAGATGACTGCAGCATGCAGAGAGCGGATTCGCTAATTTATTGAAATGGAGCAACAATAGCGTCCTCATCGGAAGAAAAGTTATAAGTAATAGCAGAGGTACGGATTTGCAATATATGGGACAAAAGGGACCAAATTCGCAACATGGAGAAATAGCACGAAGTTGGTCGAGAGTGAGCTGGCGGGGGGGAATCGGAGAAGAGAAAAAATGTTTTCAGTATGAGCGCAACAGCAACAAAAATAAGTTTTAACCTAAAAATAACAAATCTGTTTTTATTAAAATCATAGGTGGCTAGTAAATGAATGATATTAGCGGAAATAAAGTCGACTTAAATAAGCCGAATGAGAGAGGTAGGAGCGTGATGCGCGAGAACAAGCCATATTTTCCTCTTTTTCGTTTCGGGCATTGAAATTATTAGCCACCCTAATGCGTTGTGGCCTTAGCTTGTGTTAGGCCCTATATTTTTTCATGTCAATTGTTTTTCTTGTCCCTTTTTCTCTGAACCCGTGCGTATAAATCAAAAATAGAGCCTAGGCTAGTATCGTGCTATTATTTTTGTGTATATTAAGTAACATTTTTTCTCTCGCTCTTTAATGATTAACCCTCCCGGTGGTGTTAGGGTTTCATTAAATGTAAACTGCTTTTGAGGTTTCTTATTCTTAAAAATGTAATAATAAAAAAAAAAAACCTCAAACTATAGTAGGCAAATAACAACGTAACCTTAATGTTAGACCTTAGGCTAGGGCTAATAAATAACCTGGTATCCTAAATACCCTAAGATTTTAAATTGATTATTTAATGGCTATTAGACCCCAGATACTAAAATACCTACCACATGGGCACCTGCCCCTGCCACTGGATGTAGAATGGCAATCAATAAACTATACACTTTTGGCAGTTTGTAATACTGTATGTGGAAATGTTTTGGATTAAAGTCACAAAACACTCAAAAAAAGTAGTGTAACAACCAACGCATCAATATACAAGGGGGATTCATTCAGAGAGAAGGGTAATATTGTAAGTCCCTACATTACTTTTCCAAAAGACAGGAACTAGTTAGGGGATTCTAACTTGTATACAAAACACAAATATTAATAGACGAAGTGTTTGGAAGTGCGCCAACACTGACATTTGAGCACAGAAGCACAAAGAGAGAGGAAACACAAACGGTGGAGGCAAGCTGTCTGTGTCTGGTTGGGTACTGTGCTGATCTAAAAAATCCAGACGAGAAGCCTGGTCTTTTGGTGATCTCTGGTCTCGTTGCTTTGAGAGCTCTAACAATAGCCGAACTCTAACCCCTCTTTCCCCTATCGCGAGCATCTACTCTCTTCAGGCTTTCTTTCCGCTTACGACTATCTTACTTGCTATCCGACTATTTACAGAAAACGCTCTGGGGAACGTTTGGACAAGCGGTTAACCGGTCTCCTCGGATGGCAATCCTTCAATCTGGCGGGGAAGGGGCTCGTGGGGGGGCTCACGGGGCTGAGAATCTCGGGGGTCTCGAGCTCCTCCCAACATCTCTCCCTCAATCGCCCTCAATCTCCTGGCTCTGTTGTTTTTTTCTCTCCACACAAGCATCAACCTCGGGTGTGTGGTCATAACCCATCACGTCCCTCAGATAGGTAAAATGCGGTTCGGTTCCCCTCACCTCCTATGTCGGGTCGCGCCTGGGGTGGGGGGGGGGGTGGGGGGAGGCCTTCTTCGGCTGCTGGTCCATGTCTCTCCTATGGTCTCAATAGTCTCCTCACAAGGTCCTTCAAATGTCCTGCTAAACCTGTTCCCAAACAGGACGTGGAGGGGCGGGGCACAATGTGAATAAACCCGACCCGCTAAAGAACTGTCTTGGTTTCCCGATGCATTTACTGACCAAGGCAGCTCCCTCATGTGGAGTGTGACAAAATTTGTTAGAAACATTATGTGTCCGTATGATGAAACAGAAGCCTTAATTGCAGAGAGTCAGGGGGAGTTATCGCAAGCCACCCGCGTGACATTAGCAGAGTTACTTTAGGATTTTGATAAAATCAAATAACTTTTAATTTGCAACCAATAGCCTGAAATTACCAGAGTTGAAGACCCACCATCCATGCGTCTTCTTTTTCTATTCTTTCTTCCTCTATTCCTGTTCCTCCGCAACCACTGTAAATGTTGGTGACGTTTTTTTCTGTTTTTTTTTTTCTGTCTGTCCGAAGCGAGCGCAGGGGGGAGAGAGGGGAAGATCCTCTACGAGAACCGAGATTAAAAATTTCGTTTGATTCTCCTCCCTCCAATAAAACGCAAATCTCTCAGAATTAAACACAAACAAGGGTAAGGAGGAGTTAACAAAGTCAAAAACTACAGGTCTGTGAAGGTGTAGGTCATGGGGAAGAAAAGAGAAAGATGATAATCAATCTAGAAATTGTTGGAAGAAGAAATAGAAATGCTCGGGAAGGGCAGGGTGGGAAAAAACAAGCGGGAAAAAGGGAAGAGGAGGGGGGGGTCAACAAGCGCGGCAGCTGGTAGCAATGCTGGCAAGCGGGGTAGGGTGACTCACTTGGGCGCTGTGGGGGACCAAAGCAGACAAGAGAACAGTAGAGGAAAGGCCGGCCCTTCAGACTAAGTTAGAATTGCTTCTTGTCTTTTGTTTCTCATCCTCTCAATATACAATCTCACTCCTGCTCTGGTCGAAAGCGGAGCCTGTGATTCATTGCTAGAGCGAGGGGGATAGGAATCAGGAAAAGGGTGGATGATATAAGGTGGCCCATAACGGTAAAAGAAACCGGGCTCCAGTAACCTAAATGTTGTGGCATGCATGAGGCAGTACGGCCTGGCGCCATGATTTGTTTCCATCATGTGCTACGAAGAAGCTCTGCTACGTAAACGCGTACATTGCTTAGACCGCCTGCAGCGTCGTCTTGGGTAGATGAGATGAACCACACTACACTGCTCTATGGCATCACACAAACCGGTCAGGCGGTGCGTATGCAGATCGAATACCCTGCAATACTCATGTATCATAGTGTCAATGTGAGTCAGTCCGTACCATGCGCAGCAAGCACGATGCATGGCGTGGAGAGAACATCGGTCTGACAACATTTCCAAACACTATTTGCAGTTGTGGCTCCCTCTGGGTTTGTGCTTCACTCACAGGTTCACTACCAAAATGCTCTTTTCTCTTTCACTCTCTCTCCTCTTTCTCTCAGAGGGATTAGGAGTCCACAGCTGCAAGTGACACATTTTTTCCCCTCCTTTCCTTTTTTTTTTTTTGTACAGCTCCATCGCTATTGAAATGTTCTTCTGTCTGCTGGTGCACTGGCTCTGTGTATTCACATTGTTCCAGTGTGGTGGCTGTTTATGCCAACACTCTCTGAAAGAAACCTCCAATTATTTTGATTAATGTTGCTTTGATGCCCCTTTTAGTTTGTTGCATTAAATTATTACTTTCAACGTTTAAAAATAAATGGCACTGGCTATGAGACGTTTTAGAATGTAAGTAACTCTATACTGTAAATACTGTCACCGATAAAGATTTATGTTACTGTCTGCAACCTGTTCAGATGCATATGATGGATACTAAAAATTATAAAAATATAAAATGATACTATGAAAATATCAATTAGCCACAATTATTTCACTAGAAAAGTTTGGGAATCAGTAAGATTTTTTATTTTATTACGATTATATTATATTTTATTCTGACTATAATAATTTATAACTTATTTTTTTTATTTGAATATATTAATTATTTATTCGATAACTTGTACTATACTATAGTATACTTCTATACTAACTCTAATATATTTTGAGCAGCATTGCTTGAAGTCTTCAGTGTCATGTGATCCTTTAGAAATAATTCTAATTTGCTGATTCAAGAAGCTTCTCGGTTACGTATGGTACCCCTCACATTCCCCTGAAGGAGGGAACGGAGATGTCACGTTGGTGACCGACGAATTGGGTTCTCGCTTAGAGCGACCAATCTACTTCGAGTGTAAACTAAACGAGCCATGGCATGTGATTATTGCATCCAGCTGCAGCTGATCACAGCGTGAGTATAAGTAGGCAGCAATGCAGCGCAATTAATTCATGTTTTCGCTGAGGAGCCGAGCTGGTGACCCGGCGGCTCAGTGGTGGTAGAGGAGCTGTGGCGACGGGATGTGACGTCGCCGTTCCCTCCTTCAGGGAACGAGGGTTACCATATGTAACCGAGACGTTCCCTTTTAGTCGGTCACTCTCGACGTCACATCGGTTATGACCGACGAATTGGGATCCCTACCTAAAGGCCACGGATACTGCCACTTCCAGTGTCCTGTGGGAGCCTCCTGCACCCCTACTTTTTGGCATAGGCCAGGGCTTACCACAAGAGGACCAACTACTGCTGCTATGGCACTACCCAATCAGTAACTGGATAACACTGGGAAAACGTACCTGTTCTATTTGGGACCGGGACGTTGCGGAAGCGCCATCCTTCCCGAAGGAGGTTTCGGGA
>JADLZN010009581.1:0-24370 GCA_018155175.1 Sinocyclocheilus anophthalmus | reverse complement strand
TTTTTTTTTTTTTTTTTTTTTTTTTTTTTTTCTCTTGAGAGGAATTAGCCAGCGGAATGGGAAGTTTTTAAGATATTCTACCTTTAAAAAAATCACTTGCAATTTATTAGAAAGTGATTTAGAGTTTTACTAGCTCACCTAGATCAGTTAATGATTATTGAGTTAAAAGATAATTGTTAATTTTTTTGGAATCTACCCTGCATGACTCTTTTAGCCAGATCTTGTTGTTCTTGTTGCTGTTTACAGATACATTGCAAATCAAAGCAGCTTCAAATCCATTAATGAAAAAGATCTCGACTCGTACCACAATCTCAGAAACTTGTGAGTATAAAATGTGGAACAGCTTTTACGTTCTTCATGCTGTGAGATAGAAATTTATGATACCAGTGTTCCTGTTGTCCTGCAGAACCATAACCAACACGAGGCTCGCATATATTTCGAGGCAGGCCTTTCAGAGCAACCTGAAACTACAGTATCTGTGAGTGCTTTGGTTGTGGAAAAGCTGGAGGTTCAGTTTAGCATGTTTTGGTTGTTTAGAAAGTTTAGTGTTATGTAAAAATAAATATGAATTCTGAAATGTTAACTACATTGCTAAAAAATAGGACTGGTAAATCAAATCAGTAGGTTTTATTCTATAAATATATACTAATTTTATATGATTTATATTAAATATGTATATTATAAATATATAATAAGTTTGGTCAGTGCTGATCATTGTCTCCTTTAACAGGAATCTCAAAGAGAACAATCTGTCCAATCTTTCGTGGCGGACGTTTCGTCATTTAAACATTTCATATCTGTGAGTCTCTTATTTTTCTCTCTTATTTTTGATTTATTTATTTTGGTTTTTGCTAATAGAAAAACAAGGAATACAGCAAACGATGCGTGCACACTTAAACATAACATATTTTACATAACAATATATTTCAAATCCATTCAAACGTAGCATTTATTCAAAAATATCCGATTGCATTTGCATGGTTGTTGGTACATTTTGGGAATCAGCCAAACGGTACTAGCTACCATTCTCAGAAATATTGTCCGATAACCGGAGTCGCAAATATATTGATGTACACTGTAATGATATGTAATGTAGTCCTATCAGGTTACACGTATAGAGTTATTTGTGTTCTTGGTCAGTGTTTCTTGCATTGAATGTTTCAGGGAGCTGTCATGCTCTTTGTGTGTTGCAGGTTGCTGGCAGGCAATCCTTTGCAGTGCATATGTGAAAACGTGTGGCTGAAACAGTGGAGAGGAGAGGAGGCCGAGGACCTGCTGTGTGTGGAGGAGGAAGGAAAGAGGACAGCGCTGTCTACGCTCTCACTGCCGAACTGTGGTAAGAATCAGATGATAAAGAGAGAGATGTCCGTTAACTAATGATGAAGGAGTAATATAAGCAAAAGTTGGGTCAAACGCTGTACATTCATTTCAGTTCATTTAACAGTGTTTACAGCAAGTTTCACCACTGACTGCTTTGTGAACCTTTTACAAAGCTCTATAGATACTGTAACCAACATTATTGGAACCAGGATTAACCCATAGCTTGTAAACCAGTGCAGCACAGTGCCGTAACCTATTTCACAGTCAAGTGCATTAACATAAGATTTCTATATGCGAAAAGGTGAAAGAGGGTCAAAAATAGTCCGGAAAAATTCGATTGTGTCTGTTTTGGTGAATAACTAACAAACAAAAAAACTTGAAATAAGTAGACCTGAGGGAAAGAGTTAAATAATAATAATAAACATATTTATGTATCTTTTACATATATATGAGGGTTTCATGTGTGTTTATCAGTGTTATTTTAATATTTATTTTATTTACTATAATAATTAATGGTATTTATCTATAGTATGTATGCAGTGTTATTTTTCTGCAAAGAAATATTTATTGATTGCCTTTTCTATTTTTCAGTTAGATGCCAAGGCAACATTTCTAATTCTAAAAAAGTTTTTTCCAGCCTTATTTCGGTTACTGAAAACATATTTTTAATATTAGTTTAAGTTACGAAGTTTTAGTTAACAATACCAACGCTGTTCTTTATTAAAATACATTTAATCCATCAAAACTAATTGTCAGCTTGATGCATTTCTTTGGTGAAGCAGCTGACTGGAAAGAATGAACTAAAACAATCTACTATGGCCTACTAAGGAAACGTGTTATTGTTTTATTCAGAGCAGAGGTCATCTAATATTTAATACTGAAATGTAGGTTTGTTTGTTTGGTAAGATGTGATTTTTCCAGGCTGTAGTTTTATGACTGCGGCTTGAGACGTGGATAATTATTGACCCAAAGCGACCAGCCAAAAACCTAGTGAAAGATCTGGAGAACATCTGTATCGGAGGATGTAGGTGCCAAAATCCTGCTGCCGAGTGTGTGCCCAAACTAGTCAAGAACTACAGGAAGACGTAGGAACTATGTAATTGTAAACAAAGTTTCTGTTAACCAATATATTAAGTTCTTATTTTTACTAATTGCTATCAAATACTATATTTCATGCAAGAAAATGGAATATTAATTATAAAAATAAATTCAACAATGTGATTTTCTGGATTTTTTTTGTGATTCTGTCTCTCACAGTTGAGGTGTACCTACGATGAAAATTACAGATCTCTGCATTCTTTGTAAGTGGGAAAACTTGGAAAAATTGGCAGTGTATCAAATACTTATTTGCCCCAATGTATATATATATATATTTAAACAGTATAAGTTGTGCATATTACTATATATATTACTATAGGAATGATACATTTTTATTTAATTTTTTTTCTTATGATTTTTTTTCCATCATTTTTATTTTATTTTAATTTATTTAGAAATGTATAAATTAATTTTAAAAAAATTTTTTTGTAAATTGCTAAATATTTTTAAACTTATGCACCAATATAAATAGGCCTAAGTATATGTGTTTGTGTGTGTGTGTAAAAACGATTGAGTCCCCTCAGAGAATCAGGACATTTGAAATTACTCCATCTTACTCTCTCTTTAAGAGTGTGCCCAGGACGAATAGAGGGGTTTCAGGTATGGAACTAAATGCATGTCATTACTGCAACCATCTCTCATAATTCAGATGGTTATGAGCTGAAAAGTGCATTGAATCCGTCATGCCAGCATTAATTCTTTGCTTTCTGACTGAAGGTCATCTCTGCAGTGCATGTTTTTTTCCCCCCAGATTCAGAAGCGCCAGCTGTAGCTTTCAGTAGCTGTTTTGATCTCTTGATATCTATGAGCTGTCATAACACTGAGAATGCTTTTACCATTGCAACCCTCTGTAGAGACTTAGCTCGCGTGTCTGTAGTACATACTCTGTAGTATGCATGGTTTTGTTTTACAAATATATGAGCATGATTACAGCCAAATCATTAAGCAGTTCTTAACACTTTTCACCCAAAAAATTATAAATAAATCCAACATAATAAAAAAAAAACGATTTTGCATTAAAGACAAACCCCCCGCACGTGAATATACAAATGCACAAAAAATTCTACAAAAACATTGCATTGTAGATTTTCTGCCGAAGTTGCACTGGCCGAACTGCTCTGATTCTGCGCTTTTTTTCTGATTATTTATAACCAAATATAAGTTTGATGAATTATAAAAAAAATGTTACATATATATCAAGTGGGCCGACGGAAAGTATTCAGACCCCCTTAAATTTTTCACTCTTTGTTATATTGCCGCCATTTGCTAAAATCATTTAAGTAATTTTTTTTCCTCATTAAGGTACACACAGCACCCCATATTGACAGAAAAACACAGAATTGTTGAACTTTTTGCAGATTTATTAAAAAAGAAAAAAAACTGAAATATCACATGGTCATAAGTATTAAGACCCTTTGCTCAGTATTTAGTAGAAGCACCCCTTTAATCTAATACAGCCATGAGTCTTTTTGGCAAAAGATGCAACAAGTTTTTCACACCTGCATTTGGGGCAGGTTTTTTTTGGGGATCCTCTGCCATTCCTCCTTGCAGTCCCTCTCCAGTTCTGTCAGGTTGGATAGTAAACGTTGGTGGACAGCCATTTTTAGGTCTCTCCAGAGATGCTCAATTGGGTTTAAGTCAGGGCTCTGGCTGGGCCATTCAAGAACAGTCACAAGAGTTGTTGTGAAGCCACTCCTCGTTATTTTAGCTGTGTGCTTAGGCGTCGTGTCTTGCTTGCGAAAGGTAAAACTTAGGGCCCAGCTCTGAGTCTACTCTGAGACCACTCATCGCCGAGAGGTTTTCGATCCAGCCGATATCCCTGTACATTGGCCCCCCTGAATTCATCTTTCCCTTCTGATTGCAAACCAGTCGTCTGTCAATGCAGCATGAAAAACACCCCACAGCATGATGACGGCACGACCACCATGCTTCACTGTTGGACTGTATTGGACAGGTGATGAGCAATTCCTGGTTTTCTCCACACATACCGCTTAGAATTAAGGCCAAAAATTTATATCTTGGTCTCATCAGACCAGATAATCTTATTTCTCATCATCTTGGAGTCCTTCAGGTGTTTTTCATGTGTCTTGCACTGAGGAGAGGCTTCCGTAGGGACACTCTGCCATAAAGCCCCGACTGGTAGAGGGCTGCAGTGATGGTTGACTTTCTACAACTTTCTCCCATCTCCCGCCTGCATCTCTGGAGCCCAGCCACAGTGATCTTTGGGTTCTTCTTTACCTCTCTCACCAAGCCTCTTCTCCCCCGATAGCTCAGTTTAGCCAGACGGCCAGCTCTAGGAAGGGTACTGGTCATCCCAAACATCTTCCATTTAAGGATTACGGAGGCCACTGTGCTCTTGGGAACCTTAAGTGCAGCAGACATTTTTTTTGAAACCTTGGCCAGATCTGTCCCTTGCCACAATTCTGTCTCTGAGCTATTCAGGCAGTTCCTTTGACCTCATTATTCTCATTCGCTCTGACATGCACTGTGAGCTGTAAAATCTTATATAGACAGGTGTGTGGCTTTACTAATCAAGTCCAATCAGTATAATCAAACACAGCTGACTCAAATGAAGGTGTAGAACCATCTAAAGGATGATCAGAAGAAATGGACAGCACCTGAGTTAAATATAAGAGTGTCACAGCAAAGGGTCTGAATAATTAGGACCATGTGATATTTCAGTTTTAAATTTTTAATAAATCTGCAAAAATGTCAACAATTCTGTGTTTTTCTGCAAATATGGGGTGCTGTGTGTACATTAATGACGAAAAAAAATTAACTTAAATGATTTTTAGCAAATGGCTGCAAAATAACAAATAGTGAAAAATTTAAGGGTGTCTGAATACTTTCCATACCCACTGCGTGATATATTATAATATACCCATCGTGCACAACTTTGCCTTATGACCCTTTCTGAAACTCTTACTCAATTTACATCTTGTATATTCAATGTTTAAATATAACATCTTTTGCATCAAAGAATACGCCGGGAGAAAGTTTTTTTTAAGCTATACTGTATTTTGGCCTAGTATAAAATTTATTTAGTTTTATATAGTTTGTGAAATTTTACTTTTTAATTCATATTTAGGAATTAAAAAAATTTACAATTAGAAAATAAAATATTTTCTTTTCACTTTAATTTGAGCTTAAACTTTAATAATTTAGTTGTGTTCTGCTAATATGTTGTTAAGTTTTTATGTCTGTATAGGTTTTTTTATTGTTATGTAGTTTTAGTTTATTTAATTTTAGTACTTCAACAAACTAAATTAAAGTCTTACAGTCTTATTATTATTAGAGTCTTAAAATCTTATCTTAAAAAATGTTCAAATTGGTTAAATAATTTTAATGAGTTAATCAAACACTTGCTATCATGACTTATTGATCATATTTTTTTTACAGTGCTAAAACAAGATAAATTGTAAATGTAAAGTTTATTACATTTTAAAGTAACAAACATTTTTATGGTTGTAATTTTAGTTAATATTATAATACTATAATAACCCTGCTGTGAATGCATTATGTAGTGATGAATTGAAACATTTCAAAACTCGTCGGTGCATGAGATGGAGCTTGTGTAGCTAAATTTGCTTTCGTGTACTTCATGCTTCAGACGTACGGTAAATGATGTCAATCATTCTGCAGATAAAAACTGGTACACAGATGAACCTGAGAACAGCTTCCCTAGAAACACACAAACCACACACACAGCCAATCAGACCAATCAGTACAAATCCACCAGCAACATCATCCAGCCAATCAGAGAAGTGGAGGAGGAGCCTTGAGACGACCTCATCTGGACTCACCTGATCACAGACCATCATCAGATCTGCTGACTGGAAATCAGTGATGGAGTTCAGTGGTTCTCAACTGGTTTTGCTTTTGGAGATCAAATGGTGACCCAACAAGACCAACACTGTTTATCATAAAGATGAAAAACACTTCCAACTTTCCTTTAACCCTCATAATGCATTCAGGTCTCTTCTGAGCCAGAAGAGATACATATTAAAATGGCATAGTTTTTAGTAAAGGAACAAACCTTTGCAAGCGTTTTAAGACTCAAAAAACACACGATTAATTTTTTCTGAATTGTTTAAATTATTTGAAAAAAGATAACGATTTCAAATGTTCAGGTCATTTTGACCCGGGTAGCGCAGACACCACAAATAGATGTCAAAGTAATTCTTATGTTAAATTATCTATGGTGTTAAGTTAAGTCGAAAAACATATGCTAAAAAAAAAAATATCTATTACTACTATATATATTCAACCGTTCTTTTTTTTCTATGAGTAATTTTAAATTTCAAAGAAACGCTTTTGAAAATACTCAGAGCATATACTTTAGAGTCCTTAATTTAGGATGATGCCCACCATTATTTAAGATTTTCTCCTAAATTGCGCCGAGTTAATGAGCTAATTTTAGCCTAAGATGTTTTCGTTGAAAAATTTAAGTTATGATATTTTATAAAAGAAACGGTTCTGTGAAAGTGCCAGTTACAGATGCGAAAACTGCTACAGATGTTTGCATGCATTAGATGAGCTAAAGGCAAAAAACATGTTCCATGCCTACAATATATATATATATATATATTATATGCAGGTCAAGCATGTTAAGATGTACGGCCATCAAAGAAATGCCTACAAAAGTGATTTTACCGCGAGCACAGACAGTAAGAAAGCACAGTAAATGCTAAATAAGTGGTCTAATTTTAAAGGTTTAAAATAAATTTTTGGAAGAATAAAATTTAAACTTGGGGTTGAAATTTACTATTGTTATTCAGTGTAACATATTTAGTGCTAAAATTCAAACAACCATGGTTATTCTGACTCCGTGCTAGCATATTAAAATACCATTAAAGAATAAGCGGAGCATATTAAATTTTATTGTGCCCTTTAAATGTAGGAAAATTCTTACTGTACAATGACGCACAAACCTAAGCGCGCGAGTAGATGGACGATTTTAAATTTTTTTTAAAATTACAATTAATTAGTATTTGGGGTGAAAGTAATTGGTCTTTTAATATGTCATAAATAGATTTTTTTTGTTGTAAATATGCCTGACAAGAATGATACACTGAATGAAATTTTAGTGGGTCTCTTCTGTAAATCATGGAAAAATGTATGATATTTATTTTTTTCTCGGAAAAACAAAAACAAAATTGCAATTTTAAATTAAACAGAAAACTTTTAATGTTGGCGGGGGGGGAAAACAACAATTTAAAGCAGTATTACCATCGACTTTATATGCCATTAAACCTTTTTCGTCTTGTTGACCCACTATATATATACTATATATATATATATATATATAGTATACAGCATACAAGAAATATATGTATATATATATATATATATATATTTATATCTACAATTTGTACAGCATGTATCTGATTTTTATTATTGTTGAATGCATTACAAACAATCTGTCTATACTGTATTGTGTGCATTTAATTTATAGCATCAAGCATTGTTCTCTGCTGACTTAAAAAAAAAAACATACGTAAAATACATTTATGACTTATGACCAGTTGTGAACCACTGGTTTTGGAAATAAGTATCAGATTTGCTAAATAGAGCGTTATAGATCTAGAAGAGATGAGCGTAGAATGTACTGCACTTACTGTAGATGACAAATCTATTCTAACTATGAGCTAAATATGTATAAAGAAGTTTTCCTAGATATTAGCAAGCACATCATTGGATTTACATCACTCTATACTCACAACAGCGTACAGTTGTCATTATCGGTGGGAAATCAGCCAAAGAGCGTCGGTGTTGGATCAGGTTATCCGCCACAGGTCGCGCAGAGCGGGTGCAGGTCCTCTCAGTCTGGCTCGGGATTGGCCACCGAATCCAAAACCAATCCAGATGCAGGACACATTAAATCTAGAAAATCAGCTACGATTATAGCTGGATCAAATGGCAGCTTCGCTGTGTTCTTGTACCAATGATTATGCACTGTAGCAATAAATCTGCTGTTTCACCTGAGATTTGTTTGGATAACCGTGCATTTTATTGGGTTTTATACCTCAATAATGCATTGTGAGGTTTAATCAGCTTCATGAATGTCAGCAATGTGAGTATAGAGGTTCAGGTTCATGGCCTGTATAATGTTAAACGTCCTTTTGAGAAGAATGAAACACATTCCACATCTTGTGCCGATAGATTTGATCTGCAGTGTTTCTTAAGCTCTTTGCTTTCAATCTGAGCTTTTTACTGTTAATATCAAAGTGCTGTACATCATTTGATATGCATTTATTTGTCGCTTGAGCTTCTGTTCACTTCTTCAGTCATTCCAGTGTTGCATATTAAACTCTGATCAGGTTAATCGTGTGCTTTATTTATATACACGTCACGTGAGCCTTAACAGAGCTGATCTCAGATCAGCAGAGCCGGACTCGAGGGAGGACCTGCAAAAGACCCGCTCCAGCGAAAAGTGGCCCTGAAATAATCAACAACAACAATAAAAAGCATGCAACGAAGTTTAAGATTTAAAGACTGGATGACTGAAGAGTGACTTGTAATTGCTCATGGTGTTTGATTAGAATGTAATTTTAGTGATTCACACAAGCAGACGTATTTAAATGAAATGTCTTAAGCATTAAGTGTGAATCATGTGGTTTAATATGTTGAATGAAGAGAGAACTGACTTGTGCGCTGCTGGAGTATTTAACATTATATACATGGCAACGCAGATATAAATGCAGTATATTATAATGTACAAAAGGCTGTAAATAAAATGTACATGATTTTTTTTTGTATTTTCACAGAATAAATATGGATGTATTAGTGTTGAGAAGTCTTGATGCAAGTAATAAGAGGTACAGGTGAAATAAACATCAGAGACCTGTAAATTGTGCACTGTAAAAATAAACAAAAAAAATGTAACTAATAATAAAAAAAAAAATTCAATAAAAAAATTAAATATACAATAACAATTAAGTGCTCAATTAAAAAAATATTTTATGTAATAAACAAAATTACAAATAAATTTAAAGATAAATAAAATAATTAACAATAAGAAATTACTAAAAAAACGTAAAAAAAAAACTGTAATGCTTTCATTAAAAAAGTTTGCCAATGAAATAAAACTCCTGTACAAAGTCAGAGTTACAGATATTTTGAAATTAGCTGGATGAAGTACCTATTAGTGGATTTTGAGCTACATGAAATAAAAATATAATACTAAAATGTCTATTTTTCATATAAAATAGGCCTATATCTTGTATAGATAGATGGATAGATGGATAGATGACATATTCTTGACGGGTTTTAAAAAAGGTGACTATTTTTCTTGATATCTGGTTTGATGCCAAACAACTCTATTCAAATAAAATAATAAGTAAATAAAATAAAAACTTTTCAGTGCAAGAACCTCGATGTACACACTCCATTAGCAGAGCTCATGTGAGAGTCACCAACAGCATCCTGCATCTCACCCAAACTCCTGCATCAGCACCACGGCAATCAGCGTCTCCATGACGACAGGATGCTCTCCGTCCATCAGCAACAGTCCAGATAAACAGATCCTTCAGCAAAAACAAGCTGCTCGTTCCCCAGTGTCCGGCTTGATTAAGTGGTCGATACAGCCGTCATCAGTCTGAGATCTTAACAGCTGCTTCACGGAAACCAGTGACCTCTGGGCTCCACATCAGCCAATCTGACAGGAACGGACAAACCTCTACTCTCCTGATAAGAGAACCATGGTTTGTGTCCTTCTTCATTCAGTGGATCTGACAGAGCTCTGATAATGCAGGAAAACACTAATGAAGTGCAGCAGACAATAAAGCCATCAGGATCCGTCTCAACTGCATACAGGACTGATGCAGCTACAGGACACTGCTACTGCTCAGAGCTTTCTCTTCATATCTCAGGAGATTTACATTGAATATTAAATAAGAAATGATCAACTTTGTCTCAGCTGTTTCCTCTTAAAGGAACAGTTCCCCCAAAAATGAAATGCAGCAGATGCTGATATTTCTATGATGAAATTCTGATGCTTCTTTCTTACGCACCTATATATTACCTGCAGGTGTGCAATGATGATTGTTAATTGATTAATTAAAAAAAGACAAATGCAAACTGACCCGAATTTTCAACATTTTTACAATTTTCTTAAAAACAAAAAGACTAAGAAATGCAAAGTGACTAATTTTTTAATTTTTTTCTAATAAAAAAGATTCTAAAAATGAAAAAAATAATTCCTATTTTCAACATTTTTATAACTTTAAAAATATATAACTGAATCACTGTTAATTAAAAATATTTTTAAAAATACTAAATGCATGTGAACAAATGTCTCTAATGATCTCAAAACATTCATACGAACAATGATTTATGACTGTGCATTATTCAGAACTGAGAAGGGTGTTAAATATGGATTTAATTCTTGAATTTGAATCGAGTTGGTGCAGCAAACAGTACGCAGAATTCTAATTCAAATTTGAAATTAAAATTTAATTCAAACAAATTTTGATCACATCTGTAAGTGTTATATTTTTAATAATAAATTATTTTTATAACGGATGATTTACCCAATCCCACACAAAGAAAATTTGGGAAACTTACGTGATATTATTATATAAAATGTTACCTATAGAAATGTGTATTTATTGTAATAAAGTCTAAGTTTCTTTGTTGTGTTGGACTGTTTGTAAATTTTATCTTTACATTGTTCGATGTGGCGTGTCCCATTATTTTCCCAATTTGCCAGTACTATTATTCTAAAGAAAATACATTGTTTTCATAATCTTTTATCAAAATCCCACACTTTCTCTGCTACACCTTTTTTCTGATGTAACCAAGGTTCTGCCGGTGGGGAAAATAGTGAGATAATTCTATTTTTAATCCCACAATTTTTAAATTCTATTTAAAACAATCCCACATTTGATTTGTCCTGCTTTTATTAATTATTGATAATCATATATTAAATCAAATATAATTTATATTTTTTAATATTATATCAATTTCTTTTTTTTCCCTACATGATGACGTGAGTCTCAATCTTGTGCCTGTGTCACAATCTACTGGCCTATAAATTTCTCATTCTCCAATCCATTTCTCGATGACATGTTTTTGCATTATATCCATTCCATATTTTGTGTTTTTGTGTTTAAATTTCATGTTTGTTCCTCCTCGTTCTATTAGGATGCGTTACCGTGTCCAGATCACCTGAGCCCTTGCAGTGTGAAAAATGTAGACGTTGAGCGGCGGATTGAAAAGTAAATTGTGGGATTGTAAGCTGATGCTGATCTTTGGCAAGCGCCGATCCGTGACATTCTCGCCCGCATTATTGATGGCTTCTGGCTTGGGCAAAATCAGCTCAGCTCAGCTCAGCAAACCGGCCAAATCACATCTGATCATCACAGCCATCAGTTACACACGCGCTGATACAACACTGATGTTTAATGACGTGTCAGAGACGTCTGGAGGGATATCAGGAGGCTTTAGCAGGGAAGACATTCACATTTTCTGAATTCTTCATATGGAATTTTAACTCTATTCTGATTGAATGACACACTGAAAAATAAAGGAATATACTACTAATATGCTACTGAAATAGTACCATAATTACACACTATGGTATTTTTGTTCATTCTAACATCATTGCAACACTCAAAAAAATAAAATATGAATATAAATATAGAGATTTATGCAAAATGACTCTAATTGTGGCAAAATGTAATGAAATGCAAAAAAATTTTTTAAATGCTCTACATCAGACTAAAAAAAATACAGTGACCTAAAAATATATTCAAAATGACACATTTTTATGACTTTTTTCATTATAAAATACTAACTTTCCATGTATTTTCTATCTATCTATCTAGCTACGAATCTATCTTCTTCGAGCTATCTATCTATCTATCTATAACATGCAGTGACTTTAATTTTATGTTTTATTAAAAAAAGACTAATTTTTCCAAAACTTGAAACTAACTCTAAAACTGTCCACACTACTGTTTTTTTTGTTTTGTTTTTTCAAAAAAGAAAGAACATTTGCTTTTTTTGGTTCTAATTACAAAAAGACTAATTTTTCTAGTTTTTCCAATTAAAAAATTCCAAAATTTTTTTTTTGAAAAATGATGAATCTTCTCTGATATAATCTTTCTGATATAATCTCCTTGAATATGTTTTAGCATTACAACCATGACATAAAATGCCAAATCCTCTGGTTCACATGCATTATCAGAAGAATCGTATCTGACAACCACTAAACTGTGTCCTTCCCATTTTGTGACATGAAACATATGACTTTTCCTCAGTTCTTTCCTTCTGGCTTTGCAAACCAAAACTGAATCATAATGAGTCTTATTTTTGAATCTGACTCATGATCCTTACCCTAATCAATCATAATGCACATCTTAATGCATTCCTTCAGAAAGAAAGCGCAAACAGTAAAAGTCTGTAAAAGCCACACCTGCAATGATATTAGTGCAAAAACTAGTTGGAGGCTTGTTAATGGAAATAACTGTGCTACTGTCATGCTACTGAAAATAGTTAATGTGTGTTTGTGCACCGGCTGGATTGGCGTCTGTGCATCGCAGAACAATTTTGGTTTTAAAGCCCATTAGTTGTTTGCGTGTTGCATCATCTCTGCATCTGCTGTCTGTCTCTCAGCATCAGCACAAACTCAAGCGCTGTCATGAACATTGAGGGATGTCCACAGAAACACAGGAGAACATTGAGAGACCGTGTCAGATTTGTTGCGAGAAGCAGGACAGAAACGCTGCAGCTGCCATATTAATGGTCAGTGTTTCCCATGATGCTGAGCGAGTCTGACATCATATCCTGTCAGCTTCACAACAGACAGCCCTTCAGTTACCTGTCAGGTGTTTCACAGCAGATGCGTGTTGAGTTTCACACCGACAGGTTCTGCTACGTAACCAAACTGCGGCTCTACAGAAAATAAAGACATTTATGAGACATTTATGAGTTAAAGTGTTAACAATATATCAAAATGTAATTCTGTTATATCATCCTCGTAATTATTATTAATATTATAATTCACTCCGCACTCGCCCATCAAGTGTTGTCCTGCGATAGTGCAGGTCTCTACTGGGAAGGTGCCTGTGTTATGATCGAGGCTCTGGATTCTGAGCATAACTTGTTTTTCTGTAACAAACTATCAAATATTTTCTATAAAATCGTTAATGCCCTGGCAGTGGCAAATATCTTTGGTTTTATATTTAATTTGATTACATTAAATTTATAAAATTGAGATTTACAAGAATATTTTACCTTGCTACGTACAGGCATACTGTTTAAAAAAAATCACCTTATTTGTTTGCAAACTAAATGTTATTGCACTTTTGTTCATATTAGCAGTACTTTTAAATGAAAAAGTGCGCAATACACTACTTTTGAATACATTATTGAATTTTGTGCATAATGCGATTAATCACAGAAAAATCATGCGATTAATCGCGATTAAAAATGTTAATTGTTGCCCAGCACTAATATATATATATATGCATACCTACATTTGAGGTGCCAAACAGGAAATAATTTTGTAAATTCTGAATATATAAATGTAAATCTTAATATATAGTTATAAGTCTGAATATATATAAGTAAATCTGAATATATAGTTAAATCCTTGAATGAATCGAGTTCACATGAAAAAAGTCATTGTAACATTTTTATATATAAATGTAATGTGAATTTCATTTATTATTCTAATTATATAATAGTAAATCACAATGTATGTTGAGTATATAAATGCAAATCTGAATATATATAGTCTACATTTCTATTCTATTAATAAACGTTACTAATGTCCAACATAATATCTATAGATTGAATGTTTGATATATACATTCAAAGTGACATTAAAAAAACACTTACAAGTCAGGTTAATTTTAAATGGTACCATCAGTCTTGTTCATACAGTGGGTGAACAGTTCATGCTATTAATTTATGTTGCTTCATAAAGAACTGCAAGAGACTGTGTTGTTTAGGTGTGTTGATAAATAGTGCATTTCTTATACAACTCACGTTCTTATATCTTGCGGGTCGCAAAAACTCACACAGACTCGAAGTGCAGGTCACAGTGAGGAGATCGGATCCAGACTCTGAGGAGTGAAAGACTGTCATCATGTGTTAATGTGAGCTGTGGCACGCCAGTCGAGCTCCACAGGTGTCTCACTGAACCTCACAGCGAGACCGAGCCGGACCCAGCTGCTCCCGCTGACCCCAAACACACGCATGCCACACGTGTTAATGTGTGTGAAGCTCCAGGACGGTCAAAGTCTCTTCTCAGAAAGACATGTCACTGCTGTCTGTCACTGCATCTGTTTATGGCTGAATAAAAGCTTTAAAAGATTTAGTGTAGCGTTCCATCACTTACTCACCAATGTATCCTCTGCAGTGAATGTGTGCCGTCAGAATGAGTCCAAACAGCTGATAAAAACATCACAATAATCCACACCACTCCAGTCCATCAGTTAACATCTTGAGAAGACAAAAGCTGCGTGTTTGTAAGAAACAACTCCATCATTAGGACATTTTCAACTTCAAACCGTTGCTAAAATATGAGTCCATAATCTTTAATAATGCTTCCTCCAGTGAAAAAGTCTATCTACTGTTGTCTCTCACATCAGAATCCACCACATATTTGTTTAGAGCTGTTTTGGCTTGTAAACAGTGCTTGACCTGTGCAGATTTCTCTCCTGATTCAGAACATAAAACTTTTTCACTGGAGGAAGCCTTATTATGGATTATAGAGTCGGATTTTAGTTAAAAACGTCGTATTGATGGATTAGTTTCAGCTTTTGTCTTCTCCAGATGTTAACTGATGGACTGGAGTGCTGTGGATTATTGTGATGTTTTTATCAGCTGTTTGGACTCTCATTCTGACGGCACCCATTCACTGCAGAGCATCCATTTCTGAGACACTGACGCAGTGCTACATTTCCCCTCCAAATTTGATGAAGAAACAAACTCATCTACACTTGGATGACCTGATGACGCGCAAATTTTCATGTTTGGGTGAACTATTCCTTAAGCTTAATCAACAGCATTTGGAGAAAATATTTTGACTCTAAAAACCAGCAAAAGTGCCATTTACTGTAATGCATTACAATGCACTGGATAAACTAAACATAAAAAACACACAAAGAATGAACTGTGCCCACTGAACACATAATTTGCACAATGGTTCAGCACCTGATTGATTCAATTTATGCAAATCAGGTAATCAGATGAAAAAATGCATGCAATTCAGAAGCAAAAAGTTCAGTGCAATATGCATGTCACATTTCCCATATTGCAGGACAGTTTCTAAGTGATGTTGTAATGCATTGCACAAAAAGCATTCTCTCTTTTTTTTCATCCAGATTTCAGGTTTGTGTTACTGTGAATTTCAACCTTCCAGAGTAGAATGACAGGCACTAACTGTATTCATACATTAGATTTGATCAGAGAGCCTCTGCAGCAGCCGCTCGAGCCAAACACACCCGCTGTTACTGTCGCTCACAGACGAAACCAAGAAACTTTAATTGGGTTGTTAATTGATTTTCCTGTCAGCATTAGTACTAGATGGATGGCTCAGGTTTTCAGTGCTGATTCATCCACACACACACACACCACACACACAACCACACCCCCACACCACACAACACACACACACACACACACCACACAACACACACACACACACCCCTCCAGCAGTCCAGCCTATAATGTTGCTTCTCATCCACTGTCAGATGTGGGATTTTTCTACTTGATATTCTCATAAAGGTTTTCCAGTGCCTGATGCTTGAAAGATGACATACAGTTTAAAGAAACAAACTGTTTTTTTGTTCTTTTTACAGTAGCAGGGGCTTTAGTGTTCAATTGTCTATTAGCAACCAAAATGTGAATGATAGAAGATGCTCTGAAATGCCAGACTTAGCAACATGAAACATAATTTACAGGGTTGCGCACACTTACATTGGCAGACAAGTTTTATCTTTATGTAATATAGTAACGTCGACCCTTTGATGCATTTTATTGGCATGGTATTTGTCATTAGCAGTGAGTTTGGAATTACAGCCTCTGTACTGTACATCAGTTTATTTAAAACAATTTTAAAAAATTTAAACATAACATAAATTCTTGCAAAATAACATAATTGTTATGCCTTTTATATGCATTTATTTACAATACCATTCAAAAGTGTTTTTTTAGTCTCTTCTGCTCACCAAAGCTACATATATGTGCTCAAAAATACAGTAAAAACACTAACATTGTGAAATATTATAAAAATTTAAAATAACCATTTTCTATTTGAATATATTTTAAAACGTAATTTATTTCTGTGATGCAAAGCTGAATTTTCAGCATCATTACTCCAGTCTTCAGTGTCACATGATCTTCAGAAATCAGTATAATATGCTGATCTGCTGCTCAAGAGACATTTCTGATTATTATCAATGTTGAAAACAGTTGCGCTGCCCAATATTGTGGGTTGATTTTCTTATTATTTTAAAAACAACATTTTATTTAAAAATATAAACGTTGTTTTTTATTAAATAATGCATCATTGCTGTCAAAAAAATTATATAGAAAAAAACTATGATAAATTATATAAATATTTCTATGGTTTTGTTTTACATTCACGCTTTAAAAAAGTAGTTGTGATGTTTGACGCTCTTCTCAAATATGATAATGATTACTCAAAGTGAAGGAGAAAATGGTTCATAAGTTCATGATTGTCCTGGATCTCTGTCTCTGAAGACTGACAGTCTGTTTTGTTGTTCAGTGTCAGAGTCACTTCATCTTATTAGAGAAGATCCCTCAAACCAGAACATACGAGGCTCTCGCACGGCTCTCTTTGAATCATCACCCTGACTCAGAACATATTGCTTTTTCAATGAGGCTTATGAGAGCGAAAGCCTGTCCAAATCTGACCTGCCAATGAACTCCTACAGGTGGTTAAACTAATGAAAGTAGAGAGGGTTCATAATGCTTCTCAGAGTCTACAAGACGTTGCCTTCTCATTTCCTTAAGGAGAACTGATGCATTGTCTTTTCCAAGACTTAAAGGAATAAATAAGCCAAAAACTATCATTATATCACCATTTACTCAACCTTATGTTGTTTCAAACCCATGGAGGCCTGCTTAAACCACATGATACAAAAGATAATTGCAACTTTTTATCTCAAAATTCAAACTTTTTTCCTCACAATTCTGAGAAAAAAAAAATCTGAATTGTGAGATATAAACACGATTGTGAGATAGAAAGAATTGCAATATGCAAATTTCAAGATCAAACTCGCAACCTGCAAGAAATAGTCAGAATTGTGAGATAAAAAGTCGAAATTACCTTTTTTATTTTTTATTCAATGGCAAAAACAAAAAAGTCTGAGTTGTTAGATGTAAACTCAGAATTATGAGAAAAAAGCCTGAATTCTCAGTTTATATCTCATACTTTTTTACCTTTTTTTCTCAGAATTTTGAGATCTACACTCCGAAATGTGAGACGTAAACTCACAATTGCAAGACGTAGAGTAAAACATTGTGAGTTGTAAAGTCAGAATTGTGATATGTGAAGTCCGAAACACAAGATGTAAAGTCAGAATTGAGACAAAGTCCAAATTGCGAGATGTAAACTCAGAATTGGGAAGATACTAAGATTGTGAAAAGTCCAAATTCCGGATATAAAGGCTCGCTTGCAAAACATGAAACTCAGAATAGGGACTTGAGTTCCCAATTGTGTAGATGTAAAGTTTGAATTACTATCTTTAAACTTCTAAAGTTTGATATATTTTAACGGGTTAGTTCACCCAAAAATGAAAAAGTAGCCCATAATTACTCACCCTCAAGTCATCCTAGGTGTATAAGACTTTCTTCTTTCAGACAAATCCAGTCGGAGTTATATGAAAAATAGTCTTTGATCTTTCAAAGCTGTTTCATGGCACTCAGCGGGTATTGCATGCATCAGTCCAAAATAAGTTAAATAAAAGCACCCATGTTTCTTGTTCGCTATTGTTCACTCCGAGGTTGCACAGAGCGACTTTATGCATTTTTGTAAGAAATATCCATATTCAAAACGTAAATACACTTTAATCTAGCTTGCGCTCACTGCTGTACACTGAAGCAGCTCCTTTGTACAAGCGGAAGACGTGTGAGTCGTCGTTGCGCTTCGTCCTCAGAAGTGAGCTCCTGTAAATAAACGTTGGTTTTCATGAGACTCACCGTCGCATGCGCAGCGCTGACCTCATACGTCATTCCCCCGGTGCTGCTTCCAGTGTACAACAGTGAGCACAAGCTACATTAAAATGATTACATTTTTGAATATGGATATTTTTCTTACAATAACGCATCGATTCGCTACAGGAGGACTTTTGTTCACCCCCCGGAGCCGTGTGAGACACTTTTGTTTTGGATGGGCACTTTTAATTTAACTTCTTTTGGACTGATGCATGCAACACCCCCTGAGTGGCATTAAACAGCTTGAAAGATCAACGACACTTTTTTATATACCTTCAATTCATCTAAAGAAGAAAGTTCTTACCCCGCGGATGACCTTGAGGTGAGTAATTCATGGCTAAGTTTTATTTTTGGTGAACTAACCCTTAAGGCAGAAAGCGAGACAACTCCGAATTTTTAATTTTTATCCCTGAGAAATCACTTCAACAAACCTGTATGACTTTCTTTCTCTTTAGACAGAACCTGTTCAGAACCTTCTACCTAACATTGTGTCTCACAGATAAAATAAAGTCATACAGGTTGACAGACTGGCTGAATTGCTCATTTAAAGCTCTTCCCTCGCTGGTTGTTCAGGTCGCTTGTTTAACCTTATGAAAAATAGCCAGACGTCTCTCGTGTCGTTCATTTGACCTTCATATACTGTGGCACAGCTGCGCAGAGGATCCCAGACTACAGTGTGTCAGACTGCGCTGATGTTGTTCATCGGTCCGGGATTACTGCGCTGACAGATTGATCGGGCGCAGAAGCAGACACAGCAGCGCTCAGGTATGTCGGGATGCAGCGGCGGGCGTCTGGTCACCCTCAATCACACGCACGTGTCCTGCGGGACTGACAGGTTTCATTAGCACAGGCCTGGTAACAGTTATTACCCTGATAAAACCAGATCACAGCGGAGGAAATTGAATTCTAGAGGACATCAGTTCTCACGGAGAGAAGCTCGGACACCAGACGAGAGGCTGGATGAATGTCAAAGATATTTATGCAATCTGCGATAGAGCAGGACACACTCCAGCGCTGGCGAGCCGAGATAAGAAAACCCGGAGAACATCCTGCTCTGGGAAAAACTGAATATCCAGAAAAACCGCTGATGCTGAGAGTTTGTTCTACCACTTTCCAAACTAATTGAGCGGAAGATCATCTGTTAAAAACACTTTCCAAAGGGAATTCACTAAGAAGGAATCACTGCTCTCTGTGAAGGAATCACAATGCAGTCTGTATTAAAGCTGCATTAAATCTGAACCTTTTTTTCTTTATATCTTGATTTTGTGTAATTTAATGTTGATTAACTGCTTTTTTTTAGCATATTGATCTATTGTGGTGTTTTTATTTTGGATCAGTGCTTGATTGATTCTGATTGATTGGTTCTGATTGATCATGTGATCTCCTAAAATCATCATGTGATTCCTTAAAGTGCCCCTATTATGGGTTATGAAAGGTTCATATTTTGGTTTTGGGAGTCCCCAACAACAGGTTGACATGCATGCAAGGTCAAAAAACACTTTAATTGTCTTATAATATGCATTTAGTTTTACCTTACTTGCTCAACGACTCCCAAACGATTCGCTCAACGATTAATTTTTCTGTATTCATTTTGCCTGTAATGGCTGATAAAGCAGCGTTTGTGAGCGCAGTGCTGCTTTGTGTACAGCGTTAACGGAGAAACCGCTATTTTTACAACTCCAAAAGCGGCACCTAGTGGCAAAGAATGAATTTGCATTTCAGACCAATGTGAAAAGACCAGCAAGTGGGCGGGCAATATGCTTGGGATTCGTTTTAAAAACGACTCATTTCAATGATTCAGTCGACTCTTTCTTTTGAGAGACAATAACTTTATACACGGTGCACTTTCAGAACTTTGCAGGATGTTTTCATTCACTTAGAGCTGTGTTACACACTGCATGAAAGGTAATTAAAAAAAATCCATAAGAGGGGCCTTTTAATCTCAGATGGCTCCTAGTTCTAACATTGTTAGCTTGGCATTGAAAATGGTCAACATGTGACCGAAACGTTTGTCTTGTTGCCTTATTTTTTTTCAGTAAATTGCTTGCACTGTTTTCATCTCGCTTGTGACTTTTTGATTTTTGATAGTGATGAGAGAAACGAATGTTTTCGAAGCTTTTAATCAATTGAACCAATTGCTTCGCAAAATGATTCACCGTTTCGAAGAGCTCGAAACACCACATGCTAGTGGTCAAACGTGTGTAAATGCAACAAAAACTCAGGCTAAAACATGCATAAAAACAGCTTTTAAAAACCCATTGCAAATGTTTTATTGAAAGTATAATATATTAAATGCAATTAAAATAATAAAATAGCATTAAATATGAAGTGTCTGTATATGGCTTTTAAAATATTTTATATTAATTTGCAGGGCTTGTTCACCATCGCTGTCCAGCATAAAAGCAGATAAATGCCTCGAGCATTACACACACAGATTTGGCTTGCCAAGATAGGAAAAGTATAAAAGTGGCTCTTGTAGCCTTTCTCAGCTGCGTCACAGAAGACTTTACGCTTAAATCATTTATCCATAAATCAAAAGTTTTTTTTTCTTTAGTGACATAAAATGTTGTCACTAAAGAAAAGGCAGGTCTACAGTTTGTCTCTCCATCTGTTCTGCTGTGAGACGAGGGGTCACAGTACTGCTGGGGGGGAACTATATGAGTAATGGTGATAGAGGCAGAGGATAGGGAGACATCAGTCAGTCCACCGCACAGCAACAGACAGACTCTCTATCGGAAACCTTAGGAGAAAAAGAGCTGTGAGGCCAGTGCATTTATACCAACACACTGGCCCTCATCCCAGAATATCAGCTTAGCAAACTGATTTTAGCTACATCTAAATCTTAGTCTAGAAATATCTTCAGTGCATCACATGCTGGGAAAGACTGCAATTTGCCTGAAAGACAGCACGTACCGTGCCTCCACATAAGGCTTCTGCAGGACATCTTTATGGACACTATAAATCTGGTACTAATTAGTTGACGAGACAGAGTGCAGGTGCATAAGACACTAAGAATCATAAATAATAAAATATAAATTATGGAAGCAATTATTGTCCTCACTGACAACGTTTTATAGAGGATATTATAGTTGTCAAATGATTCTCTCGATGTGTTGTTGTTAATTTTGTTGTTTTTTATTGTTTACGGCCCCTGAAAAAGAGACAAGCATCTGAATAGATCCTAACCTTGTTAAAAGGAGAGTCTCTAAATAAACTGAGTTTCTCTAGCGATGCATTCAAGTAGGACACAAGGGGGGCCACTGATGAACCGCCTGACCTTCCCATGTCTGTCTGCGGTTGTGTGTTTCCTCCTCCTACTGGCTATGTTGCATGTTTCATTCTCTCATGCCTGAAGTGCTTCAAAACCCAAAGATGTGAAGTGCTGTGAAGTGATGTAAAGTGCTTCAAGTGTCCAAAGACACAGAAATGTATTATTGCAGTCATATTTTCTCAGGCAGCTCCAAAAATTGCCAGTGCATTTTTCAGCAAGTCTTCGAAAAAGTGAAAACTTTTCCTGAAATTGGTGAAACTCTCTCTAAAAAAAGTGGCAAGAAAAAGTTCTCTATTTGTAGCTTTGGGAGAATGCCATTTCTCAGCCAGTTGGTGACATTTATTAGGGAAAAGTCAAGCAGCCTGTGACGAGACGTGAATGGACAAACACAATGCCACAAGAGGCACCATTGAAAAACACATCATGGCAAACATACCACATGCGAACTGTGACTGCACAGAGCACTATTCGACATGCCAATGAACTTGGTGTTTCTTTGAAGAGCAGTAAATCAAGTCTATGCTGAAAGTCATTCTTATAAAGCCAGACAAGGAAATGAATCACTTCGCAAAAATGCACAATCCCTCAACTAACGTATCTGATGCAGTGGGACCACACACATAGAAAAAGATACATAGAAAGCCATTCATAATTTAAATGACTGTACAGTGTCTCTCAAATTAACGACTGATTGGATAGAATGGGGATACCAATGATAAACGTCTAATTTATGTTCCTCTGCATTAACTGGACAGTACTCCAGTTTAAAATGTGACAGATGCTAATCCATCCCAGGCTGATTACCCATAATCCAGTGGAGTGTAGTTTTGGGTTTTAGTATGGACCCCTGAAGATTACTTCACAGCATCACACAGCTCTCTCCCCCATCAATCACACAGATTGACTAGGTAATCTCAGAAATGTGAGATTATGAGAGAATTAGTGTGCCTACAGATGTGCCTGTAGAAAACGATCTGCTTAAATCAAGGAGGTTAGCTAACTAAAGCATGCAGGCAATGTCTTATAAAGCACTTTCAAAATAAACTTCCAAGAATATTAACATAATGTCACACTTTACATCGCAGCGTTCCTGTTAAAGTATAATTAGATATGTAATGTGCAATTAAAATGTAATTGTTTGAGAACAACCTGCAGCTACGTATTTTATTCTTACTGCCATAGCAATTAATTACATTCATTTGCAATACAGCAACTCTGCAATTGAAAAGGCTTAAATAGTTGAAACTCTATTCTATTGGTTTTTAAAAAGCACATGAAAAATAAATAAACTGCAAACTGTGGTTTTATGTCCTAAGGGATATTCTGAGAGGGCTTCAATGTGTAGCATCCGCTCTGTATGACAGGTTTTGTCACATGAAGTGTAAACACAAAAAAAGTCACACCTGATCATTTAAAAACCAGTCTTGCTGGATTGTTTTGTATTATTTTTCCGGCACAGACTAACGTTCAAAAAGAGGATAAAAAAAGAGACAGTAAAGATATTTACAATGTCATAAAAAAATTATATTTAAAAAAGCTGTTTTTTTAAACTTTCTATTCATCAAAAAAATCCTTAAAAAAATGTATCAGTTTCCACAAAAAATTCAGCTTTGGCATCATCACTGCTTTTAAAATGCACAATGTTTGTCAATATTTCACAATATTCTGTTTTGGGTATCAATAAATACAGCTTGGTACATAAAAGCTTTTCAAAACAATAACCGGCCGCACCAGTTGCACCCCCCTAAGGACAGCCCGGCCCATAACATTAGTCAAAAATCCAGATGGAATATTCTGACTTTCTCCACATTTATGCAATGATTAAAAAATAAAATGCAGGTTTGCAGAAATGCAGAATTCTGTGAATTTTACGCATTTAAACTTAAGTTAATAGATTTAGGCATGGGAAAATTACTGAGCTGAGAGTACCACACTTGTTAGTTGAAAGCATTATCAAATTAGCCTAAATATTTAATAAACAAACATGTAATATTTAATATTGAATAAGCTATATTTAACATGTAATAAACAAACACTCTTATTGGTAACTGAAAGCATTACCGAATTAGTTTGATTACTAAACAAACATATAATATTTATTATTCAGTAAGTAATATTTACTATTAATACTTAATTAAAAAAAAAAAACTTATCTGTAGCTGAAAGCATTATCAAATTAGCCTAAACAGTTACGAAACAAACATGTTTTAATATTTGGTAAGCAATATTCATTTATTAATATTTCATTTCATTAACTATTGATATTTAATTTTTTTTAAACGCTTTCACTGGTAGCAAAAAGCATTATCAAATTAGCCCAAATAATTACAAAACAAATATATAATATGTAACATTCAAATGTTCAATATTAACATTTAATTTAAAAATCTTATCAGTAGCCGAAAGCGTTATTAAATTAGCCAAAATAATTACTAAACAAATATATAATATTTCAAATTAGCCTAAATAATAACTAGACAAATATGTAAT
>JADLZN010009580.1:40000-65610 GCA_018155175.1 Sinocyclocheilus anophthalmus | reverse complement strand
CAGGAGAGCTTCACAAAAATGAACCAAAACTCAGCGAATACATGCCTCACAGACATGATAAATATATCTTTAGAAAGCTTTAAATCAATACTTAACGAAATAAAGCAAATCAAAAACAAAAACTCTTTCAGATCATAATCCGTAAAGATGCACTTCTCTAATGAGGAGATGGCGAGTCAGGATAGACAACTTCATCCTTGCGACACCGACTCAGAAAACACTAGTTTATTAGTAAATAATTCAAATATCTCCTTACTGTTTCCTCCTGACGCATATATGGTAATTACTTTTGCCGATGCATTGCGGCAAGCTTAAGCCTCTTGCGTGCATTTGAACGCATGACTCTTCAGCTGCTGACAGCACGCACCAGACATACTGCTGCTGCTGCTGCGGGACACTAAACACCATCGAGCCGCTCTTGACAGTCGCGGTACCATGGTCTCGTGTTGTTTCCACCAGCACAGCAATTTTTCATCACTAATTGATGGATGTCTAAAATATAAAAAATAAGGAGAAGCCTAAAACAGGCCCGAGGCCCTGCCCGCGTCTGAACTATGGCGTGAAAATTGTCCCGAAGCCCAGCCCAAGGGGCGTAAAAAAGTCGGGGCCCGTCGGGCTGAAATGCAGGGCTCTAGCTCTGATCTAGCACACAGAAAACGATTTGACTGAAAACGTATCAGAAGAGATGAAAGAAAGATAGTGGTCATCTGCGCAATTCGGAAAAAGAGGCGGCTTTTCTGCATTAGGTATGTTTTTTCTTTCTTTCTTTTTTTTACTCTTTGTACAGCAGTTATTGTTCATTCTAAATACATTTTTTAATCGAGAATATGTGTTACATAAATACATGAAATGTAGAACATATAAAAAAGCGCTCGCGGCTCGTCTGCCAGAGGTGAAACTCCGCCTATGATTTTGCTGTTACTCCTTTCGAGCCGAATTTCACAAAATTGGGTGTTATTTAGAGTAGAATTATTTATTTATTTCAATGAATGTAATCGATTAGATATCATAATATTTAGGCTATAATATTATAAATCAGGTTGGTTTGTATTGCTGACGTAATATCCTAGATAGCAAAATGACTCCGGAGCGGATCCGCCCCCGAGACACCACAAGCTCCGGAGCGGATCCGCCCCCGAGACACCACAAGCTCCGGAGCGGATCCGCCCCTGAGACACCACAAGCTCCGGAACGGATCCGCCCCTGAGACACCACAAGCTCCGGAGCGGATCCGCCCCTGAGACACCACAAGCTCCGGAGCGGATCCGCCCCCGAGACACCACAAGCTCCGGAGCGGATCCGCCCCCGAGACACCACAAGCTCCGGAACGGATCCGCCCCTGAGACACCACAAGCTCCGGAGCGGATCCGCCCCTGAGACACCACAAGCTCCGGAGCGGATCCGCCCCTGAGACACCACAAGCTCCGGAGCGGATCCGCCCCTGAGACACCACAAGCTCCGGAGCGGATCCGCCCCTGAGACACCACAAGCTCCGGAGCGGATCCGCCCCTGAGACACCACAAGCTCCGGAGCGGATCCGCCCCTGAGACACCACAAGCTCCGGAGCGGATCCGCCCCTGAGACACCACAAGCTCCGGAGCGGATCCGCCCCTGAGACACCACAAGCTCCGGAGCGGATCCGCCCCTGAGACACCACAAGCTCCGGAGCGGATCCGCCCCTGAGACACCACAAGCTCCGGAGCGGATCCGCCCCTGAGACACCACAAGCTCCGGAGCGGATCCGCCCCTGAGACACCACAAGCTCCGGAGCGGATCTGCCCCCGAGACACCACAAGCTCCGGAGCGGATCTGCCCCCGAGACACCACAAGCTCCGGAGCGGATCCGCCCCTGAGACACCACAAGCTCCGGAGCGGATCCGCCCCTGAGACACCACAAGCTCCGGAGCGGATCCGCCCCTGAGACACCACAAGCTCCGGAGCGGATCCGCCCCTGAGACACCACAAGCTCCGGAGCGGATCCGCCCCTGAGACACCACAAGCTCCGGAGCGGATCCGCCCCTGAGACACCACAAGCTCCGGAGCGGATCCGCCCCTGAGACACCACAAGCTCCGGAGCGGATCCGCCCCTGAGACACCACAAGCTCCGGAGCGGATCCGCCCCTGAGACACCACAAGCTCCGGAGCGGATCCGCCCCTGAGACACCACAAGCTCCGGAGCGGATCCGCCCCTGAGACACCACAAGCTCCGGAGCGGATCTGCCCCCGAGACACCACAAGCTCCGGATCGGATCCGCCCCCGAGACACCACAAGCTCCGGATCGGATCCGCCCCCGAGACACCACAAGCTCCGGAACGGATCCGCCCCCGAGACACCACAAGCTCCGGATCGGATCCGCCCCCGAGACACCACAAGCTCCGGAACGGATCCGCCCCCGAGACACCACAAGCTCCGGAGCGGATCCGCCCCTGAGACACCACAAGCTCCGGAGCGGATCTGCCCCCGAGACACCACAAGCTCCGGAGCGGATCCGCCCCTGAGACACCACAAGCTCCGGAACGGATCCGCAAAACGGGTCCGTGTTGTTGCTACTCGATCCGTACCGGAAACACGATTTGTACTGCGCATGCACGGAAATGCGTCTACTTCCTGTCTGTATGACGAAACAATTTACGGCAATTTTGGGTAGTGACAGTTATAACACTAATAATAATGTTTTCATGTGTTGACACTACCCGATCCGTACCGGAAATAGTCATTTACTAGTGATTCTCTTGATATAAATACACCCTTTTTTTAAAATATAAATTATATTGATTAAATTTGCACAAATTAAATCAATTCAGTAAAATTAAATAAAAGAAAAAAAATAGTTTACATTTGCTAGACTCTATTTGGGTAATACAGATGAGTATATAAGTGTGTGTTTTACATTTAATTATTAATTTTCTAAAAGATATGTTTTACTTATTTCAGCATACTTTAACAAATGTCTGCATCTAAGAAACACAAAAATGTTTTTTTTCAAATTATTTATTCATAAATTAATTCATTCATTCCCTCCCTCCCTCATCTACTACAATTGCTGATTGAGGAACATGGCATTGACCTTCAGGCCTTGTTTATCAACACAGTATGACAAAAATGTTTCCATGTCATCTTGAGACGGAAATATAAACAAAGTCATCCTTTGCTTCAGGGAATTCACTCCCCAGGGCCTTCCTGAGTGCATTTTGTTGACTTTCACTGTTCATCTGCAGAAAAGCAGGCTCTGTCACCTCTCCACGGAATAAGTCTCTGTGATTGTTTACCCAGTACCAAGCTGTATGAAGGTCTCTCACAATGCTAGGCTGTTGCACCTGAATATACAAATATATAATGGCACAAACAAATTAAACTATTTATCTAACTTGCATGCAACTCTGTGATATATGACCAATAAAATAAATTTACCTTATCAGTGTCCTCTTCAGCCACAACTCTTCTGTTGGGTGACTGTTTGGTGGTGGTGGATTTTGACACCCTAAAGACAGGCTCAAGGGTTCCCTGAAGGAGTTGGGATGCTTCTTCTGTCCAGTGTGCAAATCTCTGTCCATGCCTTTGTAAAATATGTAAGTGTATATGTACTCTATTTGTATAACACTTTTCTAGTATCACTTTGCCAACAGTGACTTAATACAGCCGAGATACTGAAATTGTATCTGTAGAGTATGTATTACCTCCAAGGCAAAACCTCTCCATCAAATGAATGCACCACCACCCCCCCCCCCCCCCCCACCCCCCCCTGGCGAATCAATGGACCCTCCTAAAAGAATGCAAAACAAAAATAAAAACAAACAAAAAAAGCCACATAAAAGCAGTTTGGTATATTTTTGTGGAAATATAGCTTACCTCTGTGAATGTTAGTGGGCATGATGTACAGGTGCTGAGAGCATACTGTGAAATACAAATAACACTGTACGAGTTTGATTTTATTATTTAACAGCTTTGACAAATGAAACATTCTTACCATCAGCATGTAGATGCCACAGGAATTCCCTGTACACTGTTGAGGAAAACACTGGAAAAGGATATAGATATAGGAGCTAAACATAGTGCAGTGAACGTAGCTTGATATTTAAAAAAAAAATTGAATTAAGCACATGGCCCAGGTTGTAACAGAGTCTATAGAGAATGAGAATGTGACGTCACGGTACATAGGGCGGCGACGTAACCTGCACGCTGCCGCCATCTTAGCAGGATTCCGTTGTTTGTTTACAGTCTATGGTTGATTTTTGTTGCTGTCGAGCTCCGTTGATTTAGTTTTCGTGATGCCTGGGAACTGCTGTTGTGTGAAAAACTGCCATAGCAGGTCACACGACCTTCGTGAAACAAAATCCACAATTGTATTCGGTTTTTCAAGTTTCCAACATGGAAAAGGCATGAAGGAGAGCGTGTTGCATTTCATTCCATGCTACATTTCCAATTTCCTTTTGTCTGCAGCAATTACCCATCTGCTTGGCATGAAGCCGAATACACTATATATATATATATATATATATATATACTATATATATATATATATTTATATATATATAGTTATGACCGTTATCTTACTTTTTTTTCTTTTTTTTTTTTTTTCTCTTTATTAACATTTTGGTTACAGATATACAATCATAAGCCTAGAAACTGTAAAAAGAAATAACGTGGAGTGCAACCTTGGCAGTTATGACTGGCTCTCGCAGTTACAGGCTTGTGGGTTTGTAAGTCTTGCACCCAGCCGCAGCAGAATTGTTGATAAGCTTCTAATGACTTAAAGCTTCTGAACTCTTGCATTGTGTAGGCACTGATGCCATAAACCAGGTAATTGACGATGTCAGGGTATGTGAAAGGTGGTAGTGTTTCTGGGGTTTTTGTCCATTCTGTAACTTGCAGGTCGTACGGGTCGATATTATTAATGCCAAGCAGTTTCTCTAAATAACGCTGTTTAGCGGTGTTATTTAGTTTCTCCCGATATAACCCCTTTCCTTTCGCTTTCTCCTTCTCCATTTCTTCCCATAAAACTGCGCCGTATCGCAGAAATGTATTTATTAAATTAATCTGCTCTCTCTCTCTGTTGCTATTTCTTTCGGTCTCACTGTCGAAGTAACCATCGCAACGGAAAGCGTATCCTGCTAATATGGCGGCGCCTTAAAACATTGTGACGTAAATCCTCATTCTCTATTCTCTTTTTCATTATAAAATATTTCGGTACTAATAGTTACCTTTGATGATAAAATTCGTCGACGCCCATCTAACCTTCCGACGATTTGCAGAATTTTCAGGAATTTCTCCTTTTAAGAGAAATTCTTGAACCTGTATATAGAATGCAAAAGAATCCATATCGCTAGACTGTCGTAAAAACGTTGGCGGTGACAGGAAGTGGAAGCAATTTCACGCATGCGCAGTACAAATCGTGTTTCCTGTACGGATCGAGTAGCCACACGTATCGGAGTCCACTTGCACAGTGCAACGGATCCGGAACAGATAAGGATTACGGATCCGGAGCATACTGTAGTGTTTCTCGACGTCATCACATCTTTTACATACATGTTGTAGAGACGATAGCAGACAGGAATACTGGAACACTAACAATCTTTTATTTTTGCCGCATTACTTGTGGTTGCATACTGTCATATGCCCTACATGGGAGGGGCGTCGCGTCCTGTGTCGTCACAGGTCAAACCAAATACATTACATCTCTTTCTTTTTTTTTTACTTTGCAACTTGTTACACACAACAGTAACTTTTGTTTGTTATGATAACATAACATTAATATATTTAACCCTTGAGTATTGTAGAAAGTTTGTTATAAACTCCATCTCTGAATAATATGAACACTTTATGTTGAAAGAAAAAGTCAGAACAGTCCTTGTTTTCTAAACAGTCTGAAACACCTGCTTTGAACGATCAATGCAACTATGTAGTTACACCACACAGTCTACCTAAACATAATCAGAGAGGTAGGCAGGAGGCCTATGGTTATGTCTAACAGGATATCTCTGAGGGACCGTGCATGAGTCAGTTTCTTCTGTCTCATTTTCAAATCCTAGCTCAAACAAAAGATCTGGTGTCTCCAGGTTAAGTCTCTTAAAGAATGAACAGTTCCTTGTAATGGAGTGTCCATGCCCTTCTGCAGTCACCATTGTGCCTTTTACTTTGGTGACTGTGAGTGGCTTTGTGTTGTATGGTGTAGTTAGTTTGTTCCGCTTTTGTTGCCGACACAACACTATGTCACCAGGTTTGATGTTGATGTGTGTGGCATGTCTTCGGGTGTCAGAAAAGGCTTTCATTTTATCCTTTGTCTTTTTGTCTTTTTCGCGGATGTCATCATCAGCATCGGTGGTACTCGGAGTAGCTATGGGAATTTTTGTACGCATCTTCCTTTTAAAGATCAACTCAGCAGGTGAAGTTCCCGTTGTGCAGTGAGGTGAGGATCTGTACTCACGAAGGAAGATTTAACTGTTGTTTCCATGGGATACCTTGAGTGTGTGCAGTTCGTATGGCTTTCCCCAATGTGCGCATAAACCGCTCTGCTGTAGCATTTGCTTGTGGCCATAGGGGAGTTATTTTTCTATGATGGAACCCGAGGTAGTCAGCAAACTGTGTGAATGCACTGCTGTTGAAGGGAGGGCCATTGTCAGTTTTAAGCACACTGGGAATTCCGAACATAGAGAAAACATCATCAAGAATTGGTATTACCAGGGAAGTCGTGGCCTAATGGTTAGAGAGTCGGACTCGTACTCGTACTCGGGCTCGTAATTGGTATTACCAGGGAAGTCGTGGCCTAATGGTTAGAGAGTCGGACTCGTAACCCAAGGTTGCGGGTTTGAGTCTTGGACCGGCAGGGATTGTAGGTGGGGGGAGTGAATGTGCAGCGCTCTCTCCCACCTTCAATACCACGACTGAAGTGCCCTTGAGCAAGGCACTGAACCCCCAACTTCTCCCCGGGCGCCGCAGCAAAAAATGGCTGCCCACTGCTCCGTGTGTGTGTTCACTGCTGTGTGTGTACACTTTGGATGGGATAAATGCAGAGCACTAATTCCGAGAATGGGTCACCATACTTGGCCACATGTCACGTCACTTACCACAGTTGTTGAAGTAGTGTGAAGAATTTTAACAACAGGATACCTTGTGTAGTCATCTATAATAACCAACAGATACTCCCCGGTTGGTAATGGTCTATAGAAATCTGCACTCAGATTGTGCCATGGTGCTTCTGGCAATTGAGACATTCGAAGCGGCTCAACATGAGTGACGGGGTTGTTTGCCTGACAAACAATACAATTTGTGATCATGGCCTCGACTCTTCGATCAATATTGGGAAACCACACCTTCTCTCTCAGAAGACTTTTCGTTTTAGTGACGCCTTGATGGCTCTCGTGGGCAAGCTGTAATACTCTTTGTTCTAGAGTGGAGGGTATGACTATTCTGGAACCTCTGAGTATGAGATCATCCTCCGATGACACTGAGCTCAGAACGGACATTTCTGTAATGTCTTAGGGTGTCTGCGAAAAGTGGGTCACATGCATTTATGTGCCATGAGTTGTCTCTTATGTGTGAGCAGACCTGCTGCAGAACAGGATATTTTTTTGTCTCTGTTTTTATCTCGTCTAGTGTCATGGCCTTTGGTATTGCCTGCAGAGCCATGAAATTAACGTACTCCTCTGCTACTTTAGATGCCCTCGTCTTGTATTCTGTCTCGAGACAGGGTGTCTGGACATGAAGTCAGCAGGATTGTCAGCCCTTTTCTGTACTCAATTCTGAACTGGTACGGCTGTAGTCTGAGGCCCCACCTTTCAATTCGGGCTGGTGGCTTCGATCTTGGATTATTCCATATCAGTTCTAGGGGCTTGTGGTCGGTAACTAGAGTAAAAGAATGGCCATAAAGGTACAAGTGAAAATGTTCACAGCTCCATACAATGGCTAAAGCTTCGCGTTCAGGTTGTGAGTATCATTTTTCAACATCACTGAGTGCACGAGTGGTGTATGCAATGATGCATTTTTCTCCTTTGTGCCTTTGTGACAAAATAGCACCGAGGCCTACTGGGCTAGCATCGACAACGAGTTCAGTGTCCTTTGAGGGATCAAAGTAGGACATAGTGGTGGCACTGGCTAAAGCATCTTTGAGCTGCTGAAGAGCTTGCTTGTGTGTATCACCCCATTGCCATGGTGTGCCTTTTTTAGTCAGTTCACGAAGAGGTGCACTGATCATTGAAAAGTCCTGTATAAACCGTGAACAGTAGTTTGCCATTCCGAGTAGGCTTCGGATCTCCCCAGGATCTTTGGGCTCACTGGCTTGCAGTATGGCTGCAACCTTTTTGGGATCTGCTGAGATACCACTGGCAGAAAAGATAAATCCGTAAAACTCCAGTCTGTGCTTGTTAAACTCACACTTTTCACGATTGAGTGTAAGACCACTGTCCTTTAGTCTTTGAAAGACAGCTCGGAGAGCTTCATCATGTGCCCTTTGTGAGACGCCGTATACAATGATATCATCACTGAGGTTTTTTATTCCTTTTATGCCTTGCAGTGTTTGTGCTATGGCATTCTGGAACACCTCCGCTGCAGAAGATATGCCAAAATTAAGGCGTTTGTATCTCCTTAGTCCCAGGTGTGTGGTGAATGTAGTAATGTATCGGCTGTCTGGGTGAAGTTCTAGCTGATGGTAACCTGCTCTGAGATCAAATTTTGAGAAGACTTTTGCACCATTCAGCTCTTGTATGACATCATCAATGGTGGGTGTTATATGACGCTCACGTTGTATGGCTGTATTGGCCTGGCGCATGTCAACACATATCCTAACTTTATCGGGATCTTTTGGTTTTGGTGGAGTTACAATTGGAGAAATCCATGGCGTTGGACCCCTTATTGTTTCTATTATATTATAATTTTCCAACTTTTGTAACTCGGTTTCCACTTTCTGTCGAATATGAAATGGCACTCGTCTATGTGGCTGACATGTAGGTTGGACATCACTATTGATATGCAGCTTCACTTGGAAGTTTTTCAGTTTGCCTATTCCTTTGAACAGTTCTGGATAGCTTTCAACAAGTTCATCAGCTACTGTGCGGATGGTGTTTGTATAATTAACAGCACTGGTGATATTTATCAGTCCAAGCTCTTGTGCTGTTCCATAGCTCAGAAGGGTGTGTCCATCATTCTGAAGAACATAGAACTTGGTCTCTGTAGTGCTATGTGATGCTTGTACATTGCACTGGAATACACCAACAATAGGCAGAGCAGTGTCAGAGCCATACGCAAAGATCTTAATTGTCGCTGCTCTGAGCTGTGGCTTGGGTGTGAGCATGTTGAACACTGCTTTGCTGATAATATTTACAGCTGCTCCGGAATCAATCAGAGCTGTAGCTTTGGTGCCGTTTATTTTAATTTGTGTCTGAGGCTGTTGCTGACATGTATTGCTGTTCAAAACAAACACATAAGCATCCTCACTGCTCAATGAATCATCTTGTGTGTGGCTGGTGCATGCTGTAGCGACTTGCTTGACCCTTTGTGGTTTGTTGTGTTGTTTATGATGGGGAGGGTCATTATGCTTAACGTGCAGAATGAGTTTCTTAATGCTGGAATGACACACTTTTGCATAGTGATTCAACTTTCCGCATGCTCTGCATTCTTTTCCTTTAGCCGGACAATCAACTTGATGTGGATATTTTCCTCCACAATTTCTACACTGAGTGTTAGACGTCCTTTTGCTGGTGGTTTTTAATTCACTCTGCTGCTTATGATTGTAATGTAATGCGTTGACAGCACCCGCTGCATTTTGTTCAATCCCCACTGCTTTTTATTCAGAGATTTCTGGTGTTCTGCCATGATCAAGCAAAGCCTTTAGTGTCAAGTCTGGTTCTCTGAGTGCTTTTCTACGCAGCCTGGACGAAGTACAGCTTTGTATCAACTGTGCCTTTATCTCACAGTCAACATGGGCAAACTCACAGTCTTTTGCAAGCATTCTGAGTCTAGTTTGTTACGTATCTAGTTTTTCTCCAGGTTGCTGTACAGCCTTTCTGAATTGATAGACAAGGTACTGTGTATTCTTTTTAGGAGAAAAATAGCCATTTAGTTTTGTTTTTGTTTCTGCATAGCCATCTTCGTCTGCTGCAAACGTATGCAGCAACAGCGCTTTCTGTCTAGCATCGCCGGTAATGTTCATAGCATTAAGACCTCAATGGGCCCCAAGACTATGACTTACTGCAGGGCCCCCTTCACAATATTGATATAGCTTAAAATCTGACTTTTATCCAATCAAAGTTTCATAATTCTTGTTACCAATTCCAAAATCTCAAAAAAAAAAAAAAATACTAGCCTATGTAAAAACAAACTTACTGAAGACAAGTAAACAGTCATGAATTACAATAGAACAAAGAAATTGACCTGCAAACACTTAAAGCACTGAATAAGAAATATATTGTATAAAATAAATAGACTACAAATAGACTGAATAGTCTTCACTGTGTCAATTCAATATACATTATTTTACAAAAGCGATTCGGTCAAGGACAGTGAGGGATTTTCTTTCTAATTATAATTTTACATTATTACACAAATGGCAACAGCAGCATATTAGGCTGCTTTGGAGGAATAGTTCACCCAAAAATGTATATTGTTGTTGTTCTAAACCTGAATGAGTTTCATTCTGCTGTTGATACAACGCTTATAATTGGACAATAGCCTACTGGTAACCAACAGTTTCTGTGCCCCATGACTTCCATAGTATAAAAAAACACTATTGCAGTCAACAGGGACCAGAAACTTTCTGGTGGTTAACTTACGAATATTCTTCAAAATATCTTCCTTCTTTTATGTTGAGGAGTAACAAAGCAATTCATACAGTTCAGAACAACTTTGAAACTTTTAAATTAAATTAACATTAAATGAATGACTTATGTTTACATTTTTGTGTGAACTATATCCCTTTAAAATCTCATCCTATAATGCCCGGAGATCGCATAATAGCCAACTAGTGCACATGCTTTATCTTTAACTATTAACGTTCATTTAAGACACAAATAACTGACAGGCATTTTTACACATAACTATATGTATTCGAACGTTTAAACACAAGGCGCGAAAAATAACTCCAGTCAGGCGCTGTACGAACAAGTGTGTTCCTCATGTATCAGAAACCGTCTTAACGCGCACATTTGCCAAAATTAATTTTGCCCCACTGCTTAATGTCCCTGAACAGTTAAATTAGTTTTTAAAAAGAAAATGCTTAAAATGCGTTTACATGAAAAAGCTTACATCATGATGCGCAAATTAATTTATTCAACCATAACGCATAATACTAGGCTATCCACCTTATTCTTCCTGTAAAAATGGGTGTGGCTATTTGTAGATTTTATGGGTCTTGCTTCCGGTCTCATCTGCATCCACCTTCTGTCCACCTATTTAGCTGAACAAAAGTTAGTTTTGCTGCTTGATATTGAAAGTTGGTGTGTCTTATCATATTATTTTAATGTATCATCTGAAATTATAAACACACTGGTTTGTAGTGCAAACAGATTTACCGTTTACTGCACATTGTTATTCTCCTCGTTATTTACCTATAGCGGCTAATGAACCGGAAGTCTCACCCATAGGCTTACTTCCGTGTTGAAGAAAAAGGTGGATAGAGTTTGTTCAAACACAAAAGCACTATACATCTACCAAGTTAATAATCAAACTAACCTAAAATCTGTGGGGATGATGACGCTGTGTTTTTATCTGCTCCATATCTCCGGTCCATTTGGTTCCACAACTCCCACTCCATCATCAGCTTTAGTAATATAACCTAGCTGTGGATTTTAGTGACTAACTCATGTTTTCCCCTCTCTCCTCATTTTTTTTCTCACACTTTTTTTTAGAATAGTTGACATTTTTACTTATCGAAGATTGTTCTTTGCATGACCGTTTCTAGATTAGCCTACTCCAGAATGAAGTGAAGAGAGGTAAATGCAGACATTAGGCGCCGCGATCACCTGATAGATAGGCTACCTGCACAGTTCGTTCAAAAGTCAAATACATAATAAATGCATTTGATTGTTAAAACAAATTCAAATGTCACGTTTTAATCTCTAGTGGCAATGCATGGAATTTACGGAAAACTCTAAATATTAGCGCTAAAAAGTGAGGGGCGTGGTGTTTTTTTTGCGGTCGGCGCTACCGATGTCTGTCAATCTACTCCACAGCCAATCATGGGCCCCCTCCTTGCTCGGGCCCCGGGGCTTCAGCCCCACCTAGCCCAATGGTTAATGCGGCCCTGCATAGACCTTATTTAAAATGGGTAATCTGGCCAAAACTAGCTATGGAAATACCTAAAATAGAGCCAACAAACATTATATAGACTAGACTGCTCTATAAAAGTGTAATATGTCTCCCTTTATTAATATTAATAAACCATAAAATCATTCAAAGCTTGAAAAAATCTAAACTTTCCTTGGCCAGTAATAATGAAACACTCTATAAAACGTAGGTAATTACATGAAGAAAAAAATAAATAAAATGCAACCACAAATTGTACAAAAACATTGTTTTATTTAATGAAAAACTTTACCTCTAAAAAGACAATTCAGTTCAATAACTTTGTAAATTTAATATTTACAAATGAATGAGTTCAATTCAGCCATAAGGAATTTTATAGCACACAAAATTTTCATTATTCACTTTGTGGCAGCTTTATGTTGATTTAATAAAATTAAATATCAGTGAAAATGTTGCAAAATTAATGCATTATGAAACAAAGTCTTGGCGATAAAGCAGCTCTGGAGAAAACAGTGATATCATAATCCAGCTCAATTCAGTTCATGTCTTGTCATTATGCAATAGTGTCAGTGCAATCAAATCAATATTATTCTTGAATATTCAGTGTCTTTTAAACCCCAGCTAAGCAAGCCAGAAGTGACAGTGGAACCCAAACTCCAGCAGGTGACTGAAACGAAGACTGTGGACTGATGGCATTCAGAATACTTCATCCAGCTCCTGCTGCTTGAAGATCAGGATACGTCACGCTGTCATTTGATCAGAGGAGAAGCTGTAGTCTGTCCAGCAGGGCTGCCGTTTAGCCAGTAGTGGACGACTGGATTAACAGTGACTATAAGCAGGATAAAACTGCATTGTGGTCCTAGCAGCTCCTGGCCTGACACGTTCATTGCTGGCCATAAGGGTCTGTGCAGAGGACTTGTCTGTTTCTCGTGGTCTTTGCTGATGCCAGTCCAGTCGTGATGTTCACTTGTCGTGGTCTTCGCTGACATTCAGGGCTGTGTTGTGGTCATCTCACACAGTATCTTAGTATTTTTTCATTTCATATAAATTATCTGAAACAACATTACAAGAGGTGAGGAATATATTTGTCAAAATATAAACAAAAATAGACTTGAACTAATATTCCAGAACCAAAATTAAATGAGAAATATAGCATAATATCGCCTGCAGTTATTCCTGAAGAGGGGTGAAAAATTACCTAACGTTACATATACACTCAGGACTAACTGTTACCGCGTCTCACAGAAAGAAGGAGATCCCGTCTAAATAGGCCTGATATTACTCAGATCTACGATAATGCTAATGTGCTGAAGAGTTAACGTCCCACAATGCAATTTCACAATTAAAAATGCCAACAAAGCAATCAACTACTTTATTAACCTTAATGATTTACTAACCTTATTAACCTAATGAACGGTCCTCTTCAAACTGGCCGGCCGCAGCTTCAGCGCTCTGAGGAGGATTTGAGTTCAGAGATGCGACTGCTAGAAGACCGCCCAGCCTCCGGAATGAGTCCGCTAGTTTATTTCATATGTACTAAAACAACATTACGAGGAGAGCTGGGGAATATATTTGTCGAAATATAATTGAAAATAGACTTGAACTAATACTCTAGAACCAAATTTAAATGAAAAAAAAGTTTATTCTCGCCTGCAGTTATTCCTGAAGAGGGGTGAAAAATTACCTAACGTTACATATACGATTTAAAGCCGGATCCCATCCAAATAGGCCTATTATTAATATGTTACTCAAATCTATGATAACGCTAATAATGCTAAAGAGCTAACCTTAACTGGACAATCCACAACGCAATTTCAAAAATTAAAAACTACAACAAAGCAATTAACAACTTTATTAATGTTAATGTTACTGTACAAATAAAGCATATTTAAACAGTGTTCTTACCGAGTTCAGTCTTCTTCAACCTGGCCGGCCGCAGCTTCTCCACTCAGAGGAGGATTTCTGAGATGGCACCGGTTAAAAAACAACAACAACAAAAAGCGCGTCCGGATTGCTAATCTGCGCCGTGTCCGTGATGAGTCCGCTAATTGACAGCGCGCTGTCCGGAGGCGGGGCATATTCTGGCGAATGACCGAACAGAGTCTGACAGTACAGCGGAGCTGCCGACTTGAGGGCGGATCCGCCCCGGAGTCTGTTGCTATCAGGGATGTAAAGGATATGCGTGCGGCCCGCGAGACTTGCACTTGGGCTCGGTGGAAAAAAAGGTTGAGAACCACTGGTATAACTGAATGCACCAAACTGAATTTTGAATATTAAAGCACATGTGGTTTGAAAGATTATTTACGTATTATTATTTTCCCATTTAATTCGAGCACATTAAGTGGCTGTGTCCAGTATAATTGAAATTTAAAGTGTGTATCATCCTAATTAAAGAGATAGTTTACCCACAAATGAAAATCATTGACTCCCTTTATGTCGTCTACACGTGACAAACCTGTTGGTTTTGATTACCAGCATTCTTCAAAGTATCTTCTTTTCAGTTCTGCAGAAAAACAAAAGTCAGGGGTTTGAAGAAAAAAAAAAGGGGGGAATTGATGTAATAATGTTAATGATGACAGATTGCTGGTTTAACTAACGTTTTAAGTAAATTAGTAGAAACACTTCTTACTAGTCATCACTGTGCAGAAAAATAACAGTGAATGCCACAATAAAATGCTTGAAAAATACACATTCAGTAGATCCATAGCTTCCTGTTGGTCAGTTTGTCTCTTTAGCTAAGAATCCCCCCAATTATTGCAGAAAACATTACATTCTGTATAATCATGCTCAGTGCAGACACGTAGGCTACTTGAAGTTACTTTCTCATGGACTCTAACTGCTTGCTAGTCCAGTCAGAGTAGTATAATAAAGATGAAGTCTGTCTGACTCCAAGCACTGCTCGGTGTTCACAGCTGTCTGAGGAACTTCTGCCATTTCTTCTGTGATGACACTTCTCTCGGTTACTACAAAACATTGTTAAAAGACATTTGTGGCATATTTAAGATAAATATTTAGTTATTCCTGTATGTTTCTACATGCTAAGTGAAGAAGCAACTAAAGTAGCAACACAACTGTGATTCTGTGTTTTGTTTCATCTTGAAGTCAGTTGCACGTGTTTTGGTAGTCTGCTTAGAGCAACTGTAAAAGCAGGACACAGCTACTGCAAATGATCTCAGACATATTGATGCATATATATTTGATTGCAGTACATTGTCATCATCATAAAAATCACTACAACTAGCTTATGTAGCATCTGGACCAATCAAACACACAATTTTTCATTTGATTTAACAAATAAGTTATTCATTAGATTAACAAATCGTCCCAGACCCCTCACCCAATAAACTGGGTGCCAGGATGTCTGCGAACGACACCAGGCCCCCCTGGTCACCATGGCAACCAATGCAGATATCACTGGTTTTATGGCCCAAAGGAATGTGGGTAGAGAAACTCACTAATTTTCCTCATAGGAAAGACACATAATGCCCATAAAAATGGACCCTTCTCTAATTAATTCATAGGAAAACCTTTCTTTGAATGAACACACATATCCTTCAGGTCATTGTGTATGTTGTCTTTGATATTTCATACTGTTTTATGCAGGTTTATGATGGAACCACTCGTTCCTGTCATCTTACCTATATGTAATCCTACCATGTTTAGTATCTATGAATTCGTCTTTGATGATCTGAACGAGAGTGGATATTATATGTTGGTACCTATGCAACATATTAGTGTTCCCTGAGAATCTTTAGTAATTTCGATTCAAGTTTCATATGCAAATTACCATGCTTCCACACAAAGGGTCATAAAACTCCCCAGTATTTAAAAACTCCCGCTTGGGATTTCAGCCTTTCTCATTGGACAAGCCCATCTTGAGAGGCGTGAATCTTCTCAGACCTTAAAGGCCTCACATCAGTGACCCGCCTCTAGTCTGCGGTTTGGTTGGATTCTGAGAAGACGAAAATGTGAGCTACAATGCTCCAGGACACCCTAAGTTTGTGCCAGGCCTCGGGCCTTGATTTTCCATTCACCGAGATTCTCTGACTCATACTGGTTCTTTTTCATCAACCAACTTTAGCAAAGATCACTGGGACTTTCAGATTGTATCAAGCCTTTCTTTCAGACAGACGATACGTGCAAGTATTCAAACTTAGTCTTATTAATTGATACATTAGGTATCATTCACACCTTTTTACAAAGGTGTGTTTGAACTAAGAATCTGATGTTTCCTTCAGGCGGTCGATCTGCTGAATATCAAATGGTACCATAGCTCCATGCTTTATTTCTCTTCTTTACTGCTTAAGCTTTAACCCTTTTCCTATACTAACTGTATGCGTGTGTGCGTGTGCATGTGTATGTGTATGTTAGACTAGTTTAAAGGGGGTCATATGATGCGATTTCAAGTTTTCCTTTCTCTTTGGAGTGTTACAAGCTGTTCGTGAATAGATAAGATCTGTAAAGTTGCAAAGACTAAATCCAAAAGAGATATTCTTTATAAATTTAAGACTCTGCCACGCCCCCCTAAAACTGCTCGTTCTAACACACCCCCACATATCTAACTCACTAGTGTGGAATATTTGCATAATGCCGCCCAAATGTGCACGCAAGAAAGAAGGCGTGGTTTCAGTAACAAATTAGTCTTGAAGCAGCCATGTCAGGGAGAAGCTGTGTTTCAGTGCGAAAGCAAAAGATCTTTATTTGGCCTTCCGAAAGTAGATTCATTTAGGAATATTTAAGATTACTTACAAAAGAACAGCAATGCATTTTATGGATGACCGTTTCATGAACCTAAGTGTGCTGCCCTTAGAAATTGGTATTTTTGTGTATTATTTACTATTTTATTTGTATATATTGTGAATTATTTCCTCCGGGACTTTTATTTTGAAATCGCGATCTCATTGTACGGAAGCGTGGAAGTTGGTATGTTCAGAAACGAAAGAGAAGGAATGATGACGCAGCACAGCTCAGAAATGCATCTTTTAACAGTTTAGCTCTGGAAAGCATTTGACTGTAAGTAGTTACAATCTTAATCAAGTTGTTATGGAGGTTTGAATGTAACAAGTGATTTGACTTTCTTTGATGTTAAAACAAACACAGTTATTGAAGAGAACGGTTGTAAATTAGAGCAAACAGTTGACTGTTATCAAACAGGATAATTGCAATTATGTTTTCTTGTAATGTATTTACATATTGCATTTTCTATATTTTCAGTTTACAGTAAAGGATAATAACCAAGAAAAGTACGCCTTGGGACTTTATTCTAAATGTTTGCTATCTGTCTAATGGAGTACAGTCACATTCTATGAGGGCAGAATAGTAAAAGTCATCATCACAGCGGGCTAAGCTTAACAAGATCACTGCATGAACAGCTCATGATACTGCGGTCTTCCAAGACAGTTCCTCCCCCTGAAGATAAAGTGCAGCTCATAATGGAACAACAATATCAACCAGCTGAGGAAGGGGAGCATATAAAGAAATCTACAGAGCCTCTTCAGCAGATGGAAACACGATCTCGATCTTCCAGGTCATCATCAAAAAGGTCCAGCACAAGCTCAGCAGCTATAAGAGCCAGAGCAAAAGCAGTTGCTGCACGTGCTCAAATTGCCTATGCAGAGAAAGAAGCAAGTATGATGAAACAAAAAGCAGAACTTGAAGCAAGTATGCTGAAACAAAAAGCAGATTTGGATGCAAGTCTACACATCTTAAAGGTTGAATGTGCAGCAGCAGTCGCTTCAGCCGAAGCAGCAGCGTATGAAGAAGCAGATGAAGAGCTTGAAAGTGGAAAGTTTCATGTAAAAGCAGTTTCTGACATATCACCAATGAATGTTGCTCAGCGTACCCGTGAGTATGTACAACAGCACTCAAGAGAATCATTCACAGAACTCCCATTTAATGATGAGCCGTTAGAAAACAAAGTTAAGTCACCATTGCCTTCAGTTGCGGCTGGTGTTGATTATACCCTGCTGGCACCGCCTAATGTAGAGGTAGACAATCGGTATTTCACAAGTCAAAAGAATTTTGCTGTAAAGAAAAAAGAAGAAAATGAGAAAGATGTGAAACGAACATCATTTCATCATTCTTCACAACATGTACCAGAGACACAAGTTACATCAGATCTAACTAAATATCTGATCAGACGTGAAATGGTTAGTTCTGGTCTTCTGAAATTTGATGACTGCCCAGAGAACTATTGGGCATGGAAAGCTTCTTTCGTTAATTCGACTAGAGAACTGAATCTAACAGCTAGAGAAGAGCTGGATTTGATGGTAAAGTGGCTAGGAAAAGACTCCTCTGAACAAGTAAAAAGAATAAGATCTGTGTATGTTCTTAATGCAACAGCAGCAATCAGTATGGCTTGGCAGTGCTTAGAGGAATGCTATGGAGCACCTGAAGTGATTGAAAGCGCACTTCTAAAGAAAATTGAGAATATACCAAAACTGTCAAACAGGGACAACCACAAATTGCGAGAGTTAGGAGATATCCTTCTTGAACTGGAGTGTGCAAAGGCTGATGGGTACCTTTCAGGTCTTGCGTATCTCGACACTCCACGTGGGGTTAATCCAATAGTGGAAAAATTACCCACAAATCTCCAAGACAAATGGATAGTTCAGGGGTCCAAATATAAGGAAGACTATCAAGTAGCTTTCCCACCCTTTGCCTTTTTCTCTCAGTTTGTGAGAAGTCAAGCTAAAATAAGGAATGACCCCAGTTTTTCATTCTCCTCCTCTAGTTATCTGTCGACAACAAGCAGAACAGAACACAAATCCAGTGGAAAGAGCACTGTAACTGTACATCGAACAGAGGTGTCATCTTCGAAATTAGACCTCCAGTCTAAACAGTCTCAGACACGAATTGAAAGTCCTGATCGGCAATGTCCTATTCACCGCAAGCCTCATCCTCTAAAAAAGTGTAAGGCCTTTAGAGAGAAATCAATAGAGGAACGCAGATCTTTTCTAAAAGAAAATCATATCTGCTTCAGATGTTGTGACTCGAACAAACACATTGCAAAAAATTGCAATGTACTGATAAAATGCTCTGAATGTAACAGCGAACGACATATTGCAGCTTTGCACCCAGATTCAGCAGTCTTAACTACAGAAAAGCCTGTCAAGGAGAAAGAGCAATGCGGGGAGCAGACGGAGCCCTCACCCACCTCAGTTACTTCAAAATGCACAGAGATATGTGGCGAATCCGGTCACGGAAGATCATGTTCCAAAATTTGTCTGGTGACCGTGTATCCTGCGAGCAAGAGAGAGAAAGCAGTTAGGGTGTACGCTGTCTTGGATGAACAAAGTAACAGATCTTTAGCCAAGACAGAGTTTTTCAATCTTTTTGAGATTGAAGCCAATTTCACGCCATACACTATTAAGACCTGTGCTGGGGTGAATCAGACTTCTGGACGGAGAGCCACCAACTTTATGGTAGAATCTCTAGATGGACTTACAAAACTCTCACTGCCAACATTGATAGAGTGTGATATGCTGCCAGATGATAGAACAGAGATCCCCTCTCCAGAGGTGGCTCGCCATTATCCTCACCTAAGGTCAGTTGCAAATAAGATCCCTGCTGTTGATCCTGATGCTCCCGTCCTCTTGCTTTTAGGAAGAGACATTCTGAGGGTGCACAAAGTTAGAGAGCAAATAAATGGACCTAATGATGCACCATATGCTCAGCAACTAGATCTTGGATGGGTAATTGTTGGGGAAGTATGCCTGGGAACAGCGCATCGACCTTCAAGTGTGAACGTTTATCGAACCCACGTGCTCAGTAATGGTCGCCCATCATATTTCACTCCGTGCCCGAAACAGATTCAAGTAAAGGAATGTGTTTGCGGAAGGCCAAAGCAACACACTACCATGCTACCAGATCTTGATGGGAAATCAGGTGTAAGGAAAACTGATAACTTAGGCTGTGCAGTATTCCAAAAAACGCCAGATGACGACAAGCCTGGGCTGTCTATGGAGGATAGAGCTTTCTTAGAAATCATGGACAGTGACGTCTTCCAGGATTCTGCAAACAGTTGGGTCGCACCGTTACCTTTTCGTTCCCCGAGGTCTCGATTGCCAAATAATAGAGATCATGCAATGAAACGTCTCACATCACTTCGAAGAACTCTAAATAAAAAAACAGAAATGAAACACCAGTTCATTGAATTCATGCAAAAACTTTTTGACAACGACCATGCAGAGCACGCCCCTCCCATAGATAATGAAGAAGAGCACTGGTACCTTCCCATGTTTGGTGTGTACCACCCACAAAAACCTGATCAAATCAGGGTTGTGTTCGATTCGAGTGCAGAGTTTGAAGGAATGTCCCTTAACAAGGCATTACTCAGTGGGCCTGATTTAAACAACACACTCCTTGGTGTTCTCATGAGGTTCAGAAAGGAGAGCATTGCAGTGACTGCGGATGTACAGCAGATGTTTTATTGTTTTGTAGTGCATGAGGACCACAGAGATTTTTTAAGGTTTTTGTGGTATGAGGACAATGATCTAAACAAAGAAGTAACAGAGTACAGGATGAAGGTCCATGTATTTGGCAATAGTCCTTCACCTGCTGTGGCAGTTTACTGCATGCGACGTGCTGCTCTCCAGGGAGAAAATGATCATGGCAATGATGCGAAGCACTTTGTAGTAAGAAATTTTTATGTGGATGATGGACTGACTTCAGTTTCCACTTCTGAGGAAGCCATTGATCTCTTCAGAAACACACAAAAAATGCTAGCAGAGTCAAATCTTAGGTTACACAAAATTGCATCCAACAGCAAAACTGTTATGGAAGCATTTTCCAAAGAGGATCATGCCAAAGAATTGAAGGACTTGGACCTAGGAGTTGATAGTTTGCCTGTCCAACACAGTCTGGGTCTCACCTGGAACCTGGAAACTGACAGCTTTAACTTCCATGTAAATCAAGAAGAGAAGCCCTTTACGAAAAGGGGTGTTCTGTCAACAGTGAATAGTCTATACGACCCACTTGGATTTCTAGCGCCGGTTGTAGTGCGAGGGAAAGTACTACTCAGAGAACTTTCTTCTGAACAAAGGGACTGGGATGCACCTCTTTCTATAGAAAGACAAGCAGATTGGAATGAATGGAGATGTTCCCTAACAACACTGGAACAATTGCAGATTAAGAGGCCGTATGTACCTGTTTCGCTGTCTGCCACACAAAGGAAAGAACTGTGCTTCTTCTCAGATGCCTCCACAGTCGCGATAGGAGCAGTAGCTTACCTTAGGGTAGTGGACAGTAATAACCAATACCAAGTTGGGTTTGTTATGGGGAAAGCAAAATTAGCACCTCGTCCAGCTCACACAATTCCTCGCTTAGAATTATGTGCAGCTGTGCTAGCAGTAGAAATGTATGAAATGATCAGAGATGAGATTGATGAGGAAACAGATTTAGTCAGGTTATTCACAGACAGCAGGATAGTGTTAGGATAACATCAGAAAGAGATTCTATGTATACGTAGCAAATAGGGTAGCTCGGATAAGGAAGTCGACACATGTATTATGACAGTGGTATTATGTGAATACCAACAACAACCCAGCAGACCTTGCCACCAAAGCTGTATCAGCAGAGCATTTGCAGGACACATGTTGGTTTTCTGGACCACAATTTCTACTCCAGGGAGATGCCCAAGAATTGACAGAGACCTTTGAATTGGTGGAACCTGATTCTGAAATTCGACCTGACATATCAGTTCTTGCAACAAAGATTTCTGTAGCTCAGTTAAGTACTCGCAGATTTGAGAGGTTCTCTAGCTGGAAAAGCCTTTGTAAGTCGGTAGCTCAACTAATACATATTGCAAGATCTTACTGTGGTAAAACAGATGACACGCATTGCAAAGGTTGGCATCACTGTGACAAATCCTGTAGCGCAAGTGAGTTGACACAAGCCAAGTACACAATCATACGCTGTGTGCAGCATGAAACATATATGGAAGAGTTTGAGTGCCTTGAAAATGGAGTGGTCCTTCCAAATCGAAGCCTCCTCAAAAAACTAAATCCAGTAATTGATGACGGGTTGCTGAGAGTAGGAGGTCGTATATCTTCATCAGACCTGTCTCAAAGAGAAAAGCATCCTCTCATTATCCCACGCAAACACCATATTGCCACCCTCCTGGTAAGACACTATCACAGCCAAGTAGCGCACCAGGGACGCCATTTTACTGATGGAGCCATCAGAGCTGCTGGATTTTGGATAATAGGAAGCAAACATCTCGTTTCCAATATCATTCACAACTGTGTTATCTGCCGCAAGCTAAGAGGAAAATTGCAGACTCAAAAGATGGCAAATTTGCCTGCAGACAGAGTGTCGACTGAACCACCCTTTACTAACGTGGGCCTTGATGTGTTTGGCCCATGGAGTGTGGTCACACGTCGTACAAGAGGTGGTAGCACAGATTCAAAACGCTGGGCAGTGATTTTCGTGTGCTTGTCTGTGAGAGCAGTGCATATTGAGCTGATTGAGTCTATGTCTACATCAAGTTTTATAAATGCATTGCGACGATTTTTCTCTATCCGTGGGCCAGCAAAACTACTTCGATCTGATAGAGGTACAAACTTTGTAGGTGCCTGCAAAGAGTTGAAAATCAACGTGAATGACTCTGGATTAAATGCCTACCTCAAAGACACAGGATGCACGTGGATCTTCAATCCACCCCATGCTTCACACATGGGGGGATCCTGGGAGAGACTCATTGGAGTTGCTAGACGAATTCTAGATGGTATGCTGATTCAAAAACCCACACGCCTCACGCATGAGATTCTGGTGACTCTAATGGCTGAAGTTATGGCAATCATAAATGCGAGGCCTTTAGTACCAGTGTCTACAGACCCAGACGCTTCTGAAATACTAACTCCAGCATTGTTGTTGACACAGAAACGGAACACAGTTGCAGGTCCTGAGGGAGATTTTGACACAACTGATCTCCATACAAAACAGTGGAAACAAGTGCAGTGTTTTGCTGATACCTTTTGGAAAAGATGGCGAAGAGAATATTTGTCGACACTGCAGAATCGCAAAAAGTGGCCTGATGCAAAAACAAACGTGAAAGTTGGTGATGTCGTGCTTTTGAAAGAAAGTCAAGCATCAAGGAATAGCTGGCCTATTGGACTTGTCGTAAAAACCATTCCAAGTGCAGACAAATTAGTTCGTAAAGTGGAACTGAAAATTGTTGACCAAGGAACCACTAAATTCTTTATGAGACCAATCTCGGAAATAGTCATTCTCTTTTCTACTAAGACTTAAAAACCATACTGAAAGACTTTAAAAAGCAAGAAAAAAAAAGTCGAAGTAGTGGCATAATGTCATTATACCATGCGGGGAGTGTGCTGCCCTTAGAAATTGGTATTTTTGTGTATTATTTACTATTTTATTTGTATATATTGTGAATTATTTCCTCCGGGACTTTTATTTTGAAATCGCGATCTCATTGTACGGAAGCGTGGAAGTTGGTATGTTCAGAAACGAAAGAGAAGGAATGATGACGCAGCACAGCTCAGAAATGCATCTTTTAACAGTTTAGCTCTGGAAAGCATTTGACTGTAAGTAGTTACAATCTTAATCAAGTTGTTATGGAGGTTTGAATGTAACAAGTGATTTGACTTTCTTTGATGTTAAAACAAACACAGTTATTGAAGAGAACGGTTGTAAATTAGAGCAAACAGTTGACTGTTATCAAACAGGATAATTGCAATTATGTTTTCTTGTAATGTTTATTTACATATTGCATTTTCTATATTTTCAGTTTACAGTAAAGGATAATAACCAAGAAAAGTACGCCTTGGGACTTTATTCTAAATGTTTGCTATCTGTCTAATGGAGTACAGTCACATTCTATGAGGGCAGAATATCAAACCTGTGGCAAATAATTATTGGAGAGAAAGATATGATGATTTAAGTGAAGGTGAGATATGGAGGAATGTAGGAATGAAATATATGGATCCAATTCTAGAAAATTTTAACTTTTTTTTTAAGCACAATTGTATGTTAACAGAAATGAGATTACAAAAAATTGGGATAGAAAGCGATGCAAATTGTAGAGTATGTAGAAAATGTGAAGAAGGCCTATTGCATTTGTTTTTATATTGTGAAAAATTGAGAGTTTTTATGGGAAAAATAAAAAATGTAGTGAAGTCAATGTTAAAAGACAAATACGACGACGACATGACAGAAAAGACATGGGAAAAAATGTTTTTATTTGGTTTTAATGGTAAAGAATGTAATGTGATAGTTTTTAATTTTTTGGTAACAATTGCAAAGCATGCAATATGGTTAAGAAGGAATATAGCAAAATATGAAAAAAAGAGAAGTTGATGTGTGGATTCTGTTTAAAAATAAAATGCAACTTACTGTGAAGTTATTATGTGAATATTTTTTAATGAAGGACAAAGAGGATGATTTTATTAAAATGTTTGTAGAAGGAAACACTATGTTAGAGTATAAAATAGATGGTGTAACTTGGAAATGGGAGAAATTTGAATGATTGTTATTGTTCTTGTGGTTGTCTCTTACCTTTCTCAAGGTTTGGTTGTCTGTGAAAAAAGGTTGTACATGTTTTTTATGTAATTTTTTAATTTTGTTAAATAAACATTAAAAAAAAAAAAAAAAAAAATATCGCTGATTCGGAATTTAAAATAGGGTCGGGCCTGGTTAGTACTTGGATGGGAGACTGCCTGGGAATACCAGGTGCTGTAAGCTTTAGCGTTTTCTTCACTACTTATCTAATAAACCATAACAAACTGGCCTTGAGTGGCTGATCCCCTTATAGCCCACCCTTTGGGCAAACCAGCTTATTGTCATACCACCCTGTCCTGCGCGCAATCTCGTCGATCTCGTAGCTAACACAGTTGGTCCTGGTTATAACAACTTGACGCAGACTGACTGGGAATACCAGGTGTTTTAAGCTTTAGCGTTTTCTTCACTAAGCAGGGTCGGGCCTGGTTAGTACTTGGATGGGAGACTGCCTGGGAATACCAGGTGCTGTAAGCTTTAGCGTTTTCTTCACTACTTATCTAATACACTGGCCTATAGAGTGGCTGATCTTTAAATAGCCCACCCTTTGAGGCTTTCCCAGCTTACGGCCATACCACCCTGTCTGTGCCCGATCTCGTCTGATCTCGGAAGCTAAGCAGGGTTGGGCCTGGTTAGTACTTGGATGGGAGACTGCCTGGGAATACCAGGTGCTGTAAGCTTTAGTGTTTTCTTCACTACTTGTCTAATACACTGTCCTATAGAGTGGCTGATCTTTAAATAGCCCATCCTTTGGAGCATTCCCAGCTTACGGCCATACCACCCTGTCTGCGCCCGATCTCGTCTGATCTCGGAAGCTAAATAGGGTTGGGCCTGGTTAGTACTTGGATGGGAGACTGCC
>JADLZN010009580.1:0-37500 GCA_018155175.1 Sinocyclocheilus anophthalmus | reverse complement strand
AAGCTACGGTTTTTTGGTTTTCATTTTTAAAATGGATGGATTAACGGCAACGACCCCTGCAATGGCAAGAGAAACACCAAGAAGAAATGAAATTGGACCTGAACAAAGACACCGAGATGGAAACCAAAAGGAACAGGAGACTACGAAGGATATCTGGAAACGAGTTTACAGTAAGGAAGCAACAGTAACAGTGGATTTAATGGATGTGGAAGATGTGAGAGCAGTGGATATTATAAAGTCAGTGACAGAAAAAGTTGGAGATGGGAAAATCTTGGCAGTTCGACCTAAACCATCAAGGTGTTATGAGGTGACTTTGGAGAGGGAGGAGGACACTGAGGAGCTGATAAATGGATTAATTATCAAAGGAAAAACCTGTGAGGTAACAAGACTTAAAAACAGAGACTTTGTTGTCTCCTTTATGCATCTACCTGTTTACATGGTGTTACGACCCTATAGTTTTGTTGTGTTTTGTTCTGCTGGTTTGTGTGTGTCTGCCCAGGTTGCTGCTGATTGGTTCCTGCAGACTCATTGATGTCGTCCTCTGATTGTCTTCTCCCCCTTAAAGGAGATGACAGCATTTCCTTCAGGGGGGTGTGTGGTTGTGGTGGCCATTTTGTGAACATGCTGTTTGTTGGTGCAGTACTTGTGCTGTTTTACCTCCCCATTTGTATGCTGAGAGAGATTGTTTGGATTCATTGTTTTGTGTTACGGTAATCTGGTTTACCCGACCCTTGCCTGTTGTACGATTTTGATTCTGGATTCTCCCTCTGAACTTGATGTTTCTTTGTAAATATTTGTGGTGAATATTGTACATAGTTATTGGGAAAGTAAGGAGTCAGACGCCATCTTTTGTTTTTGTAATGTTTGGATCTGTGTTTTTGGATTAGGTAGTTAGGTTAGAGAATTGTATTTTATTTTAGTTTCTTTACTTCGGATAGGTAATTTAGAGGGTCTTATATTAAGAACGTTTTGTTTATTATTTTGGCACCGTCGGCTCCTGAAAGTGAACTCCCAAATAAATATTAACAAAAAGAAGTTGATTGGTCACGCTGTTTTTTTTTTCATGTTGCGCTCTACCCCTAGACGGGGCGTAACATGGAAATTGGGGGCTCGTCCTTTCTTGCTAACTTGGTAGCTCGTCCATTTCGTTCATTCTGGTGGGAAGTAGTGAGGTGTTTATTTATTCTGTTGTGGTTTCTCTTTGACTGGGATTTTTCTTTTGGTAAGGGAGGAGTTACAGTAATTAGTATGTCATCCAAATTCGAACTTGATAAATTTGCGATCGCACCGACAGTAGAACAATTGGAGAAATGTCGTAAAGACGATTTGTTAGTGATCGCAGATTTCTATGATATAGTTGTACCTCGAAATGCGTTGAAGAGAGAGATTAAGGCGGCACTGCACACGGAGCTGGGAAAACAGAACATTTTACCTGGTGAGAGTGTGGTTACAGGTGTTGCAATAACTTCGCTATCTGAAGATTTGGAAACTGCAGAGGCAGAGTTCAAGTCCGAAGATGCGGCTCGCATAGATCCTGTTGATCCCTCTCTGGGGAAAAAACCCTTACTGGCCATCCGGTTGAAAGAACTGGAAGTGGAGCTAAGCCGAAGCCAATACCAAAGTAAGATGTTGCATGTCCGAGCGGTGGAGCTTGAGACACAGCGAGACATCCGGTTGAAAGAGCTGGAGCTCGAATTAAAGTTTGGGCAGGCTAAGCAGTTTCAATCTCCAGTGTTACGTGGAAATACTCCTGTGCAGACGCCGGTAATTACTTCTACTCCTCACCCTGCAACGTTGCCTGTGTCTACGGTAAGTCCTGACGCTGAGGTTAATATTAGTAAACAAATTTCATTAGTCCCTACGTTTAGAGAAGGTGAAGTTGACACATATTTCACTGTGTTCGAGCGCATTGCAGCCACGTTAAAGTGGCTGAGAAATATTTGGCCTTTATTGTTGCAGTGTAAACTTGTTGGGAAGGCGCAAGAGGTATGTTCGGCGTTGACACTTGAAGAAAGTATGAATTATGATTCGGTTAAAACGGCTGTATTAAGAGCGTACGAACTCGTTCCGGAAGCATACCGTCAAAAATTTAGGGCTCATTTGAAAAACCCCAGTCAAACATTTGTGGAGTTTGCACGTGAGAAGACTACATTGTTTGAGAAATGGTGTGTAGCGAGCAAAGTCACTACTTTTGAGCAGGTAAAGGAACTAATTTTGATGGAAGAGTTCAAAAACTGCATTTCAGAAAAGGTGGTAATTCATCTCAACGAACAAAGTTTAATCCTTAACTGAAGCTGCTGTTTTTGCAGATGAATTTGTGCTCACACACAAGGTTGCTTTTCAGTCCCCACGTTTGTCACGTCGCACTGTTGTGAATCGCAACTATAGTTCTAGGAGTGTATCCCCAGATAATCACACAACTGATTTATCATTGACGGTGCGAGAGTGTTTTTATTGTCATGAAAGAGGACATTTGATTGCTACTTGTCCTGCATTACAGAGGAAAAGTCAAAGGAAGGCTCAGAATGCATCCAAGTCTGTAGCTTTTGTATGCGCTCATTCTTCTGATTCATTACCCTCTATTGATCCTACTTTTGAACCATTTGTTTGTGAAGGTGTAGTGTCATTGTCTGAATCAGATTCAAATCCTAAACCGGTACGTATTCTTCGGGATACTGGTGCTGCACAAACCTTCATCTTGGCAGATGTACTTCCATTTTCAGCACAATCTAGTTGTAACTCAGAAGTTCTAGTTCAAGGAATAGAACTTGGTGTGGTAAGAGTTCCTTTGCATACTGTGTACTTGCGTTCAGACATTGTGACTGGTTCAGTTAAAGTGGCTGTACGTAATGAACTACCAGTGAAGGGTGTAGCTCTAATTCTTGGGAATGATTTGGCTGGAAGTAAAGTTGTTTGTCTTCCTGAAGTTACTGAAGTCCCTAGTGTATCTCAGGATGATGTGTTAATTCAAAAATTTTCCAGCGTATTTCACTCATGTGTTGTTACTCGTGCACAGGCTCGTAAATTTGACAGTGAGATTGATCTCTCGGATTCATTCATGAATTCAAATGTTGGTGACACTGAAGACACGAATGTGGAAGCTTGTAGGCCTATACGAAATTTGAAGCTGGAACCTAAGTTCGATTTCCCATTTGACAAGAGACAGTTGATGGAGGCACAAAATGTTGATGATACCTTGAAGTCCTGTTTTTCTGCAGCGGTTGACAAAGCTGAGATAGCTGATCAGGAAATTGCGTACTTTATTGACGACGGAGTGCTAATGCGTAAGTGGAGACCTGAGAGCTTAAAGGAAGATTGGAGCTCTGTGTTCCAAGTAGTCGTTCCTAAGTCATTTCGAGAATATGTACTGAGTGTGGGGCATGACCATGAGCTGTCCGGACATTTGGGTATTAGGAAGACCTACCGTAATCTTCTTAAAAATTTATTCTGGCCCGGAATGAAGTCTGTTGTTACCCAGCATTGTCGATCGTGTCATGAGTGTCAGGTTGCTGGAAAACCAAACCAGGTTATTTCTCCAGCTCCCTTGAAACCCATTCCTGTAATGAGTGAACCATTTGAGAAGCTAGTTATTGATTGTGTCTGTCCTTTGCCAAGAACTAAGTCTGGTCACTCGTATCTGTTTACGCTGATGTGTTCTGCTACTAGGTTCCCTGAAGCCATTCCTCGACGTTCACTAAAGACCCCGACCATGGTGAAAGCCATAGTGAAGTTCTGTATGACATTTGGTCTTCCGAAATTCATCCAATCCGATCAAGGATCCAACTTTATGTCAAGACTTTTCCGTAAGGTAATGAAAGAGTTGAGTATTAAACACTGTACCTCTAGTGCTTACCATCCACAGTCGCAGGGTGTCCTCGAAAGATTTCACCAAACTCTTAAGACTATGATTAGAACCTACTGTCTCCAACATGAGAAAGATTGGGATGAGCAGATTCCTCTTCTGTTGTTCGCTGTTCGCAACACCACTCAGGAATCCCTTGGTTTCGCTCCGGCTGAATTAGTCTTCGGACATACCCTTCGTGGTCCATTAAAATTGTTGCAAGAGCAATTACTTTCTGGAGGTCTGACAGGATTGTCTTCTAAGAGTGTCCTAGATCATGTAAGTTCATTTCGTGAGCGCTTACATTCTGTGTGGAAGTTAGCACAGCAGTCCTTGGCAGCTTCCCAATCCCGTATGAAGGGAACATTTGATAAAAAGACTGTTCAACGCTCATTTGAAGTAGGCGACCAAGTTCTTGTTTTGCTACCTTTCCCTGGCTCTGCCCTACAAGCGAAGTTCACCGGGCCATATGTGATTGAAGCAAAGTTGAGTGATACTGATTATGTAGTACAGACCCCGGAGCGGAAAAGAAAGACTCGTGTTTGTCACATAAACATGCTCAAGTTGTATATTTCTCGTTCTCCTGCTAAAAACTCTATCAGTGTTCCTGTAACTTCGGTGACTCCAGTTGTAGTAGCCTCTGTAAATGCAGCTCCCTCTGATTATTCTCCCAGTATGGATGATCTTCGGTTAGGAAGTGCGTGTCTTTCTGGTGCACGTCTTCAAAACTCTGAAACTTTAGTAACACTCGGTTCTAAGCTTTCTCATTTATCTAGATCAGCTCGAAGTGAAATTGTACAGTTGATTGATAAGTATTCATCGCTTTTCTCAGATGTACCTACAGTGACTCGTGTGCTAATGCATGATATTGATGTTGGTGACCATCGACCTGTTAAACAGAATGCTTACCGTGTAAACCCTGTAAAACGTGAAATCATGAAGAAAGAAACTCAGTATTTGGTTGAAAATGGTTTGGCGGTACCCAGTTCTAGTCCTTGGTGCTCTCCGTGTGTGTTGGTCCTAAAAGCTGATGGAACCTCATGTTTTTGTACTGATTACCGAAAGGTTAATCAACTAACCAAGGCAGATTCCTATCCTCTTCCCAGGATGGATGATTGCATTGATCGAATTGGCAGCGCTAAGTTCGTAACCAAGCTAGATCTACTTAAGGGTTATTGGCAGGTGCCGCTGACTGAGCGTGCTTCGGAGATTTCAGCATTTGCTACCCCAGATGCTTTCCTTCAATATAAGATCTTAGCTTTTGGGCTCAGAAACGCACCAGCAACCTTCCAACGGCTAATGAATCGCATCTTGGCTAATGTACAAAACTGTGAAGCATACTTGGATGATGTGGTCTGCTACTCGAATACTTGGAGTGATCATTTGAAAACTCTAGAAGAAGTGTTTACCAGATTTCGAGATGCTAATTTAACACTTAATCTAGCAAAATGTGAGTTTTGTCACGCAACCATCACTTACTTAGGCAAAGAAGTTGGTCAGGGTACTGTTCGCCCTGTGGAAGCCAAGGTGCAAGCCATTGTTGATTTTCCTGTGCCTAAATCAAAAAGAGATCTTAGACGATTCCTTGGAATGGCTGGTTACTACCGGAGTTTCTGTAAGAATTTCTCTGTTGTTGTGAAACCCCTCACAGATATCCTTCGCAAAGATGTCACTTTCAAGTGGAATGATAACTGTCAGTGTGCATTTGTTTCTTTGAAGAGTCTGTTNATCCCCCCACCCCCCCCCCCCCCCCCCCCCACGGCGTGCCAATGACGAGCGTGCCTTTAGGCAGCATTTAAGCATTGCTACCCCGATGCTTCTCCTTCAATATAAGATCTTAGCTTTTGGGCTCAGAAACGCACCAGCAACCTTCCAACGGCTAATGAATCGCATCTTGGCTAATGTACAAAACTGTGAAGCATACATGGATGATGTGGTCTGCTACTCGAATACTTGGAATGATCATTTGAAAACTCTAGAAGAAGTGTTTACCAGATTTCAAGATGCTAATCTAACACTTAATCTAGCAAAATGTGAGTTTTGTCATGCAACCATCACTTACTTAGGCAAAGAAGTTGGTCTTTTTTTGTTTTTTCCTTTTAATCTGTGGTACTGTTCGCCCCACCTGATGAAAGCCCAAGGTGGAACGCATATTGTTGATTTTCCTGTGACCCTAATCAAAAAGAGTCTGTAGATGATTTCTTGGAATGGCCTGGTTACGACCGGAGTTTCTGTAAGAATTTCTCTGTTGTTGTGAAACCCCTCACAGATATCCTTTGCAAAGATGTCACTTTCAAGTGGAATGATAACTGTCAGTGTGCATTTGTTTCTTTGAAGAGTCTGTTATGTAGTTCTCCTGTTCTAGCTGCTCCTGACTTCAGTCGACCCTTCAAACTTGAAGTGGATGCCAGTGGAAATGGTGCGGGTGCTGTCCTGTTACAAGAAGATGACCAAGGAGTCGACCATCCCGTATGTTATTACTCTAAAAAGTTTAACCGTCATCAAGTAAACTATAGTACTATTGAAAAGTAAGCCCTAGCTCTTTTATTGGCTCTAAAACATTTTGAAGTATATATTGGTTCTAGTCCACAACCCATTGCTGTATATACTGACCATAATCCTCTCGTTTTTCTTCAAAGAATGTGTAACAAAAACCAGAGACTCATGCGTTGGTCACTTGTCTGTCAGAGTTTTAATCTGCAAATCAATTACAAGAAGGGTGCTGACAACGTGATAGCAGATTCTCTGTCTAGGTGTTAATTGTAAACTATGTAAACCATGTTTACTCTTATGTGTGGGGGTGTTACGACCCTATAGTTTTGTTGTTTTGTTCTGCTGGTTTGTGTGTGTCTGCCCAGGTTGCTGCTGATTGGTTCCTGCAGACTCATTGATGTCGTCCTCTGATTGTCTTCTCCCCCTTAAAGGAGATGACAGCATTTCCTTCAGGGGGGTGGGTGTGGTTGTGGTGGCCATTTTGTGAACATGCTGTTTGTTGGTGCAGTACTTGTGCTGTTTTACCTCCCCATTTGTATGCTGAGAGAGATTGTTTGGATTCATTGTTTTGTGTTACGGTAATCTGGTTTACCCGACCCTTGCCTGTTGTACGATTTTGATTCTGGATTCTCCCTCTGAACTTGATGTTTCTTTGTAAATATTTGTGGTGAATATTGTACATAGTTATTGGGAAAGTAAGGAGTCAGACGCCATCTTTTGTTTTTGTAATGTTTGGATCTGTGTTTTTGGATTAGGTAGTTAGGTTAGAGAATTGTATTTTATTTTAGTTTCTTTACTTCGGATAGGTAATTTAGAGGGTCTTATATTAAGAACGTTTTGTTTATTATTTTGGCACCGTCGAGGCAACTGGGATAATAGAGCTTTTTGACTCTTCTCCCTTACCACGTGCAACATAACGTTTGAGCATATTAATATGGCACACCCGCGTCTTTCTCTGCCGATCAGGGGTACCAATAATATAGTGTTACGACCCTATAGTTTTGTTGTGTTTTGTTCTGCTGGTTTGTGTGTCTGCCCAGGTTGCTGCTGATTGGTTCCTGCAGACTCATTGATGTCGTCCCCTGATTGGTCTTCTCCCCCTTAAAGGAGATGACAGCATTTCCTTCAGGGGGGGGGGGTGTGTGGTTGTGGTTGTGGTGGCCATTTTGTGAACATGCTGTTTGTTGGTGCAGTACTTGTGCTGTTTTTATATTTGAACCTCCCCATTTGTATGCTGAGAGAGATTGTTTGGATTCATTGTTTTGTGTTACGGTAATCTGGTTTACCCGACCCTTGTCTGTTGTATGATTTTGATTCTGGATTCTCCCTCTGAACTTGATGTTTCTTTGTAAATATTTGTGGTGAATATTGTACATAGTTATTGGGAAAGTAAGGAGTCAGACGCCATCTTTTGTTTTTGTAATGTTTGGATCTGTGTTTTTGGATTAGGTAGTTAGGTTAGAGAATTGTATTTTATTTTAGTTTCTTTACTTCGGATAGGTAATTTAGAGGGTCTTATATTAAGAACGTTTTGTTTATTATTTTGGCACCGTCGGCTCCTGAAAGTGAACTCCCTAATAAATATTGGAGAAATAAGATGATTGTTCACGCTTGGGTTTTTTCATGTTGCGCTCTACCCCTAGACGGGGCGTAACATGGAAATTGGGGGCTCGTCCTTTCTTGCTAACTTGGTAGCTCATCCATTTTGTTCATTCTGGTGGGAAGTAGTGAGGTGTTTATTTATTCTGTTGTGGTTTCTCTTTGACTGGGATTTTTCTTTTGGTAAGGGAGGAGTTACGGTAATTAGTATGTCATCCAATTTCGAACTTGATAAATTTACGATCGCGCCGACAGTAGAACAATTGGAGAAATGTTGTAAAGACGATTTGTTAGTGATCGCAGATTTCTATGATCTAGTGGTACCTTGAAATGCGTAGAAGAGAGAGATTAAGGTGGCACTGTACACGGAGCTGGAGAAACAGAACATTTTACCTGGTGAGAGTGTGGTTACAGGTGTTGCAATAACTTCGCTATCTGAAGATTTGGAAACTGCTGAGGCAGAGTTCAAGTCCGAAGATGCGGCTCGCATAGATCCTGTTGATCCCTCTCTGGGGAAAAAACCCTTACTGGCCATCCGGTTGAAAGAACTGGAAGTGGAGCTAAGCCGAAGCCAATACCAAAGTCAGCTGTTGCATGTCCGAGCGGTGGAGCTTGAGACACAGCGAGACATCCGGTTGAAAGAGCTGGAGCTCGAATTAAAGTTTGGGCAGGCTAAGCAGTTTCAATCTCCAGTGTTACGGGGAAATACTCCTGTGCAGACGCCGGTAATTACTTCTACTCCTCACCCTGCAACGTTGCCTGTGTCTACGGTAAGTCCTGACGCTGATGTTAATATTAGTAAACAAATTTCATTAGTCCCTACGTTTAGAGAAGGTGAAGTTGACGCATATTTCACTGTGTTCGAGCGCATTGCAGCCACGTTAAAGTGGCCGAGAAATATTTGGCCTTTATTGTTGCAGTGTAAACATGTTGGGAAGGTTGCAAGAGGTATGTTCGGCGTTGACACTTGAAGAAAGTATGAATTATGATTCGGTTAAAACGGCTGTATTAAGAGCGTACGAACTCGTTCCGGAAGCATACCGTCAAAAAATTTAGGGCTCATTTGAAAAACCCCAGTCAAACATTTGTGGAGTTTACACGTGAGAAGTCTACATTGTTTGAGAAATGGTGTGTAGCGAGCAAAGTCACTACTTTTGAGCAGGTAAAGGAACTAATTTTGATGGAAGAGTTCAAAAACTGCATTTCAGAAAAGGTGGTAATTCATCTCAACGAACAAAAAGTTTCATCCTTAACTGAAGCTGCTGTTTTTGCAGATGAATTTGTGCTCACACACAAGGTTGCTTTTCAGTCCCCACGTTTGTCACGTCGCACTGTTGTGAATCGCAACTATAGTTCTAGGAGTGTATCCCCAGATAACCACACAACTGATTTATCATTGACGGTGCGAGAGTGTTTTTATTGTCACGAAAGAGGACATTTGATTGCTACTTGTCCTGCATTACAGAGGAAAAGTCAAAGGAAGGCTCAGAATGCATCCAAGTCTGTAGCTTTTGTATGCGCTCATTCTTCTGATTCATTACCCTCTATTGATCCTACTTTTGAACCATTTGTTTGTGAAGGTGTAGTGTCATTGTCTGAATCAGATTCAAATCCTAAACCGGTACGTATTCTTCGGGATACTGGTGCTGCACAAACCTTCATCTTGGCAGATGTACTTCCATTTTCAGCACAATCTAGTTGTAACTCAGAAGTTCTAGTTCAAGGAATAGAACTTGGTGTGGTAAGAGTTCCTTTGCATACTGTGTACTTGCGTTCAGACATTGTGACTGGTTCAGTTAAAGTGGCTGTACGTAATGAACTAAGTGGTCAAAAACCAACTCTGCGGGACTAAACCCCAAAGACTCCTGAACAGTTTCTCGGAGGGCAAATAAAAGCAAAGGCAACCCATCGTCCCATTCCTTTTCAGACTCAGTGCAATAAGTCTTCAACATGGATTTCAACGTTTGATGGAATCTTTCCAGGGCTCCCTGGGATTCAGGATGGTAAGCACTTGAAACAACATGCTGAATATGCAATTGAGATAAAATCTGATTGAACAAACGGGACATAAAATTTGTTCCCTGATCCGTTTGAACGACCCTTGGGAGTTGACAACTAATGAACTACCAGTGAGGGGTGTAGCTCTAATTCTTGGGAATGATTTGGCTGGAAGTAAAGTTGTTTGTCTTCCTGAAGTTACTGAAGTCCCTAGTGTATCTCAGGATGATGTGTTAATTAAAAAGTTTCCCAGCGTATTTCACTCATGTGTTGTTACTTGTGCACAGGCTCGTAAATTTGACAGTGAGATTGATCTCTCGGATTCATTCATGAATTCAAATGTTGGTGACACTGAAGACATGAATGTGGAAGCTTGTAGGCCTATACGAAATTTGAAGCTGGAACCTAAGTTCGATTTCCCATTTGACAAGAGACATTTGATGGAGGCACAAAATGTTGATGATACCTTGAAGTCCTGTTTTTCTGCAGCGGTTGACAAAGCTGAGATAGCTGATCAGGAAATTGCGTACTTTATTGACGACGGAGTGCTAATGCGTAAGTGGAGACCTGAGAGCTTAAAGCAAGATTGGAGCTCTGTGTTCCAAGTAGTCGTTCCTAAGTCATATCGAGAATATGTACTGAGTGTGGGGCATGACCATGAGCTGTCCGGACATTTGGGTATTAGGAAGACCTACCGTAATCTTCTTAAACATTTCTTCTGGCCCGGAATGAAGTCTGTTGTTACCCAGCATTGTCGATCGTGTCATGAGTGTCAGGTTGCTGGAAAACCAAACCAGGTTATTTCTCCAGCTCCCTTGAAACCCATTCCTGTAATGAGTGAACCATTTGAGAAGCTAGTTATTGATTGTGTCGGTCCTTTGCCAAGAACTAAGTCTGGTCACTCGTATCTGTTAACGCTGATGTGTTCTGCTACTAGGTTCCCTGAACCCATACCTCTACGTTCACTAAAGACTCCAACCATTGTGAAAGCCATAGTGAAGTTTTGTACGACATTTGGTCTTCCGAAATTCATCCAATCCGATCAAGGATCCAACTTTATGTCAAGACTTTTCCGTAAGGTAATGAAAGAGTTGAGTATTAAACACTGTACCTCTAGTGCTTACCATCCACAGTCGCAGGGTGTCCTCGAAAGATTTCACCAAACTCTTAAGACTATGATTAGAACCTACTGTCTCCAACATGAGAAAGATTGGGATGAGCAGATTCCTCTTCTGTTGTTCGCAACACCACTCAGGAATCCCTTGGTTTCGCTCCGGCTGAATTAGTCTTCGGACATACCCTTCGTGGTCCATTAAAATTGTTGCAAGAGCAATTACTTTCTGGAGGTCTGACAGGGTTGTCTTCTAAGAGTGTCCTAGATCATGTAAGTTCATTTCGTGAGCGCTTACATTCTGTGTGGAAGTTAGCACAGCAGTCCTTGGCAGCTTCCCAATCCCGTATGAAGGGAACATTTGATAAAAATACTGTTCAACGCTCATTTGAAGTAGGCGACCAAGTTCTTGTTTTGCTACCTTTCCCTGGCTCTGCACTACAAGCGAAGTTCACCGGGCCATATGTGATTGAAGCAAAGTTGAGTGATACTGATTATGTAGTACAGACCCCGGAGCGGAAAAGAAAGACTCGTGTTTGTCACATAGACATGCTCAAGTTGTATATTTCTCGTTCTCATGCTAAAAACTCTATCAGTGTTCCTGTAACTTCTGTGACTCCAGTTGTAGTAGCCTCTGTAAATGCAGCTCCCTCTGATTATTCTCCCAGTATGGATGATCTTCGGTTAGGAAGTGCGTGTCTTTCTGGTGCACGTCTTCAAAATTCTGAAGCTTTAGTAACTCTCGGTTCTAAGCTTTCTCATTTATCTAGATCAGCTCGAAGTGAAATTGTACAGTTGATTGATAAGTATTCATCGCTTTTCTCAGATGTACCTACAGTGACTCGTGTGCTAATGCATGATATTGATGTTGGTGACCATCGACCTGTTAAACAGAATGCTTACCGTGTCAACCCTGTAAAACGTGAAATCATGAAGAAAGAAACTCAGTATTTGGTTGAAAATGGTTTGGCGGTACCCAGTTCTAGTCCTTGGTGTTCTCCGTGTGTGTTGGTCCCAAAAGCTGATGGAACCTCACGTTTTTGTACTGATTACCGAAAGGTTAATCAACTAACCAAGGCAGATTCCTATCCTCTTCCCAGGATGGATGATTGCATTGATCGAATTGGCAGCGCTAAGTTCGTAACCAAGCTAGATCTACTTAAGGGTTATTGGCAGGTGCCACTGACTGAGCGTGCTTTGGAGATTTCAGCATTTGCTACCCCAGATGCTTTCCTTCAATATAAGATCTTAGCTTTTGGGCTCAGAAACGCACCAGCAACCTTCCAACGGCTAATGAATCGCATCTTGGCTAATGTACAAAACTGTGAAGCATACCTGGATGATGTGGTCTGCTACTCGAATACTTGGAGTGATCATTTGAAAACTCTAGAAGAAGTGTTTACCAGATTTCGAGATGCTAATTTAACACTTAATCTAGCAAAATGTGAGTTTTGTCATGCAACCATCACTTACTTGGGCAAAGAAGTTGGTCATGGTACTGTTCGCCCTGTGGAAGCTAAGGTGCAAGCCATTGTTGATTTTCCTGTGCCTAAATCAAAAAGAGATCTTAGATGATTTCTTGGAATGGCTGGTTACTACCGGAGTTTCTGTAAGAATTTCTCTGTTGTTGTGAAACCCCTCACAGATATCCTTCGCAAAGATGTCACTTTCAAGTGGAATGATAACTGTCAGTGTGCATTTGTTTCTTTGAAGAGTCTGTTATGTAGTTCTCCTGTTCTAGCTGCTCCTGACTTCAGTCGACCCTTCAAACTTGAAGTGGATGCCAGTGGAAATGGTGCGGGTGCTGTCCTGTTACAAGAAGACGACCAAGGAGTCGACCATCCCGTATGTTATTACTCTAAAAAGTTTAACCGTCATCAAGTAAACTATAGTACTATTGAAAAGGAAGCCCTAGCTCTTTTATTGGCTCTACAACATTTTGAAGTATATATTGGTTCTAGTCCACAACCCATTGCTGTATATACTGACCATAATCCTCTCGTTTTTCTTCAAAGAATGTGTAACAAAAACCAGAGACTCATGCGTTGGTCACTTGTCTGTCAGAGTTTTAATCTGCAAATCAATTACAAGAAGGGTGCTGACAACGTGATAGCAGATTCTCTGTCTAGGTGTTAATTGTAAACTATGTAAACCATGTATACTCTTATGTGTGGGGGTGTTACGACCCTATAGTTTTGTTCTGCTGGTTTGTGTCTGCCCAGGTTGCTGCTGATTGGTTCCTGCAGACTCATTGATGTTGTCCTCTGATTGGTCTTCTCCCCCTTAAAGGAGATGACAGCATTTCCTTCAGGGGGGGTTGTGGTTGTGGTGGCCATTTTGTGAACATGCTGTTTGTTGGTGCAGTACTTGTGCTGTTTTACCTCCCCATTTGTATGCTTAGAGAGATTGTCTGGATTCATTGTTTTGTGTTACGGTAATCTGGTTTACCCGACCCTTGCCTGTTGTACGATTTTGATTCTGGATTCTCCCTCTGAACTTGATGTTTCTTTGTAAATATTTGTGGTGAATATTGTACATAGTTATTGGGAAAGTAAGGAGTCAGACGCCATCTTTTGTTTTTGTAATGTTTGGATCTGTGTTTTTGGATTAGGTAGTTAGGTTAGAGAATTGTATTTTATTTTAGTTTCTTTACTTCGGATAGGTAATTTAGAGGGTCTTATATTAAGAACGTTTTGTTTATTATTTTGGCACCGTCGGCTCCTGAAAGTGAACTCCCAAATAAATATTCAAAAGAAGTTGATTGTTCACGCTTGGTCTTTTTTTTCATGTTGCGCTCTACCCCTAGACGGGGCGTAACAATAGTCAGTGTCACTGAGTTTCCGATCCACAACGTAAGGTCCTGAAAACTTTGCCTGCAGAGCAGAACCAGGGAGTGGTAACAAAATCAAAACTTGATCTCCCTTCTCAAATGAACGAGCAACTGCATCCCTATCAAAGCATTTCTTCATTTTCATTTGAGCAGTTGATAGAGCTGACTGAGCCAACTCACGAGCTTTATAAAGTCTTTCTCGAAACGAGCTAACGTAATCCAATAAATTACAATTGGACTTCACGTCAGACAGCCAATTCTCTTTTAGGAGTTTAAGTGGTCAAAAACCAACTCTGCGGGACTAAACCCCAAAGACTCCTGAACAGTTTCTCGGAGGGCAAATAAAAGCAAAGGCAACCCATCGTCCCATTCCTTTTCAGACTCAGTGCAATAAGTCTTCAACATGGATTTCAACGTTTGATGGAATCTTTCCAGGGCTCCCTGGGATTCAGGATGGTAAGCACTTGAAACAACATGCTGAATATGCAATTGAGATAAAATCTGATTGAACAAACGGGACATAAAATTTGTTCCCTGATCCGTTTGAACGACCCTTGGGAGTCCAAAAGTAGAAAAGAAAAGTGTGAGGGCTTTCACAATAGCCTTATCTCTAAGTGAACGAAGTGGTATTGCCTCAGGGTAGCGAGTTGCTGCGCACATAAGCGTAAGCAGGTAAGTATGGCCTGATTTCGTTTTCGGTAAGGGTCCTACACAATCTAAAATAACGCGTTCAAACGGTTCACCGATAAAGGGGATCAGTTTAAAAGGTGCGGGGGGAATAATTTGTTTAGGCTTCCCAACCATTTGGCACGTATGGCAAGAACGGCAATACTTTGTAACATCAGATTTTATTCCAGGCCAAAAGAAATGACGCATTACACGATAAAGTGTTTTAGTGACACCCATATGACCAGCAACATTAACATGCCTAACACTCAGCACTTGTTCACGAAACCTCTTAGGGACTACCACCTGATAAAGCGTGTCCCAGCCTGAATTATCTGATGTCGAAGGTGTCCATTTTCGCATTAAAATTCCGTCTTCATAAAAATAACCAATTGGTTTACTCACAACATCCTCATTTATGACCACAGAATCTCGGCAACACGCTAGCGACGAATCTTGTTTTTGCTCGATAGCAAACGTTGCACGATCAATAGACAGTAGTGGATCAGCAGAATCAGCATCAGCACCGCTGACAGGGAACAGCGACATAGACACGGACACCTCAGGCTGCAGCGAAACCGGGTCAGAATCATCTTTATCCACAAAGAAACTGTCGGAAAGATCAACGACATCGGGAAATTTTCGTGACTGGGCTCGAGTAATCACACATGCAGGGAACACAGTTAAATCTTCTGCATCTTTACTTAAAGCAGAAAATACACTAAACTGATTCTCAATGACTTCAGGAAGAGGAAGTACTTTTCCACCTGCCAAATCATTTCCAACAATCATTATAACTCCCTTCACAGGTAACTGCGTTCGTACAGCCACTTTTACGAAACCAGTTATCAAATCGGAACGAATATGCAACTAATGCAAGGGAGCCTTCACAACTCCCATCTCAATTCCCTGCACTAAAACATCTGAGCCACAATACGTTTCCTTCGAGAATGGCAAAGCACTTTCTAAAATGAAGGACTGAGCAGTTCCTGTATCACGCAGCCAGGTAACAGGGACTTGATCCTCCTCCAAACCACTTATCGAAATCATACCTTGAGCAATAAAAGGTTCAAAAACAGAATCAATTTCGTATGATTCCGTACCCACCGTTCGAACAAAGCCAACACTTTTCGTTTGTTTAAGCTTATTTTTCTTTTTCAAAATGGGACATACGGCAATCAAATGACCAGTCTCGTGGCAATAAAAACATTCACGAACGTCAGGTGATCCTGCCAATTTCACTAACTTAGTTGATTTAGGTTTGTCCGAATTCGCAGAATAGAGTAGGCCTAATTCTCGCCGAGCAGGTGCTACAAACACATTTTTTGTGCGTTAATACAAATTCATCAGCACTCACTGCGGCCTCGGCAAGAGTGGAAATCTTTTTCTCATTTAAGTACACCACTACTTTATCTGGCAACGAATTCTTGAAATCTTCAACTAAAACAAGTTCACGAAGCTGCTCAAAATTAGTCGTTTTGCTGGATTGGCACCACTTATCAAAGAGAACACCCTTTTCACGAGCATACTCAACGAATGTTTGATTGGCAGTTTTCACATGTGAACGAAATTTCTGTCGATAAGCCTCGGGGACAAGCTCGTAGGCTCTCAACACAGCAGACTTAATCTTATCATAATCTAAACTGTCATTAATAGACAGCGTCGAACAAACTTCCTGAGCCTTTCCTGTTAAACGACATTGCAACAAAAGAGGCCACACTTCTTTTGGCCAACGCAAAGCTGCAGCAATGCGCTCAAAAGCGCCGAAATATGAATCCACCTCGGCCTCCCTAAATGGTGGGACGAGGTTAATTTGTTTACAAACATCAAAATCGGAAGAATTTGCAGAAGGCCTAAACAATGAGGAATCAGAGGTGTGATGCAAAACCTGACCCACGGGAACAACAGCAGGTGCCATTTTAGACTCACCAGGCGGCTGGTGACCAGCCTGCGTCTCCAACTCGCATTGTCTTAAACGTAAAAGTTGCGTAGTATGCTCTTGACGCTTAATTTCCAAATCGAGTTGCTTTAATTTAATAGCGAGTTTTAAATCTTCCGTCCCTAACCCACTAAGCGAGCGAAGCACCGGATCACTACTGGGTACCTGTTCTTCATCACCTGAACTTTCTTCAGTCTCCTTACCCGCCCTTTCAGGATTTTGCGCTGCTATCAACACCCCCTGTTTAATCAACTCAGTGTATATTACATCCTGCACTTCTTCCTTACGAGCTGCTTTTACTACCAAAATATCATAATAATTAGCGACCAAAAACAAATCTTCTTTACGACACGATTCTAATGCTTCAAACGAAGGCTTCTGCCGAAATGCCTCAATACTAAAATCCATTCTTATATTCCCTTCCCCTCCACACAAAAAAAACTGCCAACCAAACTTACTCACCAGCACAACGAAGAGAAAAATACATACTGTCGGACGAGCCCCCATTTGTTACGACCCATTTTTACTAGGGTACGAGACGAAAGAGTGATGTAACGGGATTCCGACCACAGCCAACAGATCACCAAAGACAAATAACAGTTTTAAATAATTTATTAAATAAGAATGAAATTAATGAAAGGAGCTTTAGCTTCGGAGAGGGCCATAGCCAAAATAATAAACAAAACCACTAATAAAATAAAGAAAAGATTTAGATGGCCTAATTATAAAGAAAAAAAAATACAATTCANCAGAGTATGTGCCTTCTGAGTGTTGATAGGTGACCTGTCTGCCGCTCTATGAAACGTTAGGCTACTTAACCAATTAAACTTCATCTTTACATTCTTAATTTAATGCAGATTTTGTATTGGTTAATATTAGCTGTCAATCACCCAGTCACTGCTTTCCGCTAACTACCGCGAGAAAAAGAAAGAGCTGAAGAAGAGAGAAAATGAAAAGAACACTTAGTCCAGAATTTGGTACCACCTAAGGTGGCAAAATCTCTTTGGTACCAGTTTGTTTGTAGAGTCCATATAAGTACTTTGAAACATGATAACCATTTCAAATGAGTAGCTTTACTAATCTTTTGGGACAATCATTATTTTTGCCATTATCGTCCTACAGTATCTGCACAGCAGGTTTGTATGAAGTATATTGTAAGAGGTAGCCATACATGCTATATGTTGATGTTTTCAGGACAGTCAGGGCTATCCAGATCTGCCATAATTTTACATGATATTTGTTGTATACGTTTTATATTAGACTTCATATTAAAGAAAACAATTTTTTGCATCTATTAAATTGTTATATTTGTATATCTATCTCAAAATATATTGATGTTAGGGGATATCTTTTCAGATATGGATAGACAAGACTGTCTGTAATCTGGTGATATCAGAACCATGATGGTGGGACAATCCATGACCTAGCAATTTGAAGAAATATGTATGTACTGTATATGAAATAGTATATTATGCAACATCAACGACTGGTGCTAGTTTCAAAACCAGATTACTCCACCATACGTCATTGTACAGATAAGCCACTAGCATCATCTGAAAAGGAGAGTCCTGCTGTTTATTTTGATATGTGTTACCCTGGGAGGCTACAAGCACTTCGCGACTTATTCAGCTATGACTCAGCTGTGTGAAAATGAGTGAAGAAATGACCGATAATTGCAACTTTGTTTAATTTGATGCATTTTCAAATCAAGATTACTCCGACCATCTTTGTTCTACAAGCAAGGTAGCGTCACTGTGAAGCAGAAGGTCCAGTCTTTCATTTGATACCTGTTTTATACAATAACAACTTCGTGAGTAATTAAAAAAAGATTGATGAGTGTGTGGAGATGCAGAGATGGAAGTAGTTTAAGACGGCTGAAATTTCATGTGATTTCCAAACCAGATTACTTCACAATACTTTGTTGCACAGACTAGCACATAGCATCATTGGAAAAGGCTAGTCCTGATGCTATTTTTAGCACCACATATTTAAATGTACCTTGTTCTTGATATACCGGTATTTCTGTTATTTTCAGAGCAATGTACATCGCAGAATAGAGAAGTATGGCAGAACAAAGTGCATGTGGTACACCGCCAGGTGTTAATACATGTTCGGATGATGACTCAAGCTTGGGCACCTAGAATAAGATTCATGGAAACCCGCCTTTCCCCCCCCCCCCCCCCCCCCCCCCCCCCCCCCCCCCCCCCCCCCCCCCCCCCCCCCCCCACCCCCCCCCCCCCCCCCCCCCCCCCCCCCCCCACCCCCCCCCCCCCACTCACACCTTTCACTGACCACACCCCACTTCCCGGCCCCCCCCCCCCCCCCCCCCCCCCCCCCCCCACCCCCGCCCCACCCCCCCCCCACCCACCACCCCTCCCCGCCCCCCCCCCACCCCCCCCCCCCCCCCCCCCCCCCCCCCGGAGCAGCTAAATAAAGGCTACAGCCCCATCCTTGATCTTGCTAAAGACCTACCTGAAGGTAGCATACCATCAGTATTGTATCACATGAAATGTCATAGCATCTTCACTATGAAGAAACTGCTTGACAGCTTGCAAAAGAAAGTTCTGCAGAAAGATCTCTCACAGAAGACATAAGAACATCCACTAGACAAGGTCCACCAGCATCAAGGGTGTATGAGGCCAAATGTATATTTTGTGACAAATGTAGCAAGTATTTGAATGGTCAAAGGACCAAAGAGAAGGTCATTATCACAGATCCTGTTACAGGGTGTACACAAAGGATCCAATACGACCATAGAACAAAGGTGAAATTAACTTGGACAAGCAGAATGTCATAGAGGGGGGGGGGGGGGGGGGGGGGGGGGGGGGGAGCAGCAGAAAGAATGGCGCGTCTATAAATTTGCATAAATTAGGAGGACTGCGTGAACATCTCCACCAGTGGTACCATTCACAGACCTGACCTCTAAACTGGTGACAGAAATGGCTGAATGTGGTGTAACACAAGTGGCACCTTCTACAAAGAAACACCTACGTCGCAAGGTTGAAGCTGAATTTGGTGAATCTTTACACATCATACCAAATGACAAAGGAAAGCTGTTGGTATACCCTGACAATTTGACAATGGATGAACTTGTAAAGGTTTGCCAGAAACTAAAAGATGAACTGAAGGAGCACAAATCAAGCGTTAGCGAAGACATCATATCGCAAGTGGCACTGAAGATCAGAGGTGATATTCAGAACCAAGATATTACTCAAGCATGGCCACCACATGCGTCAGATCTTGAGATGATGAACAGCACTCCTACATCTCTAGTGGAGTTTCTTCAGACACTCCTAACAGGTTCATCCAAAGTAGGTAATAACCCATTACAGAGGGTGCAAAGGCTCACAGCTTCATTCAGCCAAGACCTAGTTTATGCTGTTACTTGCGGCAAAGTCAAGCCTACAAAACATATTGTATTGCCCTTTGCTGTCAAGTCACTCACTGGAAATGTGGAACTGATAAAGATACTGAATAGACTCGGCCATGGTGTTTCATATTCTCAGGTAAAAGAAATTGACACAGCCCTTTGCCTTCAGAAGCAAGCAGCAAGTGGAGATGCCATCCAACTACCACAAAACATCAAGCCTGGTCTGTACACAACATTGGCGTGGGACAATATAGACAGACTAGAGGAGACAATCAGTGGTGAAGGGAATCACAGCGTAAAAAAAAAAAACAAAAAAAAAAAAAAAAAAAAAAAAAAAAAAAAAAAAAAAAAAATGGAATTGATGTGCAAACAAAGGCCTATATTGCTGATCATCCTACTGAGACCAGAGCTTTGCCTTGCATCCCCAAAACCAAGAAGAGAAGCATTGAAGCAGTAGAGATGGTACTTCCCATTTACAATGCAGGACAGCGTGCCAATCCTCCTGTTATACAGACGGTTGACACTGATCATGCCTCCTTTCTACAGGATGCAGCACACAGAAACCACATGTGGCTAATGGCTCGTCTTTCCAACAAAGATGTTTGCAGCTGGACTGGGTTCAACATCCTCACCCACAACGATACAAGTGTACAAGAAGATAGTATAGGCTATTTGCCAACAATCAATGCTCCTGCTACACAGTTATCAACAGTACATGAGGTACTTCACCAGTCGATAAGCATCATGAAGTCTCTGCAACTCAACAACATTGTTGTTGTTTTTGACCAGGCATTATATGCCAAAGCTACAGAAATTACCTGGAAACACCAGGAGCTATTCAAGAACATCATCCTTAGAATGGGGGTCTTCCATACCACCTGTACTTTCATGGCAACAATTGGAAAACGTTTTGCAGATGCTGGTCTAAGAGACCTTTATGTAGAGGCAGGAGTGATAGCTGATGGCTCAATCTCAGGGGTTATTGATGGTCACAGGTATAATCGAGCAGTAAGGCTCCACAAGCTGCTCTATGAGGCTTTCCTGAGACTAGCATGGAAAGGTTTTCATCCATGGTTAGAACAGAATCATCAGGAAGATCTTATTCACTTGGAAGCATCTCTGCAAGCAGTCGAAAACCTGTGTGAAGAAATATCTCAGACAAGATTTGAGGGAACCCTCGAGCAAGATTCATGTCAATGCATTCTGACACGATTCAATGATTCCTCAGCTACCTAAGAGAAAACAATGGTCCCCTGTCTGCCTTCTGGATGTCTTATGTGGACATGGTTGAGATTTTGCTTAGTCTTATTCGAGCATCAAGAGAGGGAAAGTGGATGATGCATCTTGCAGCAATTAGAGCAACCATTCCATGGTGTTTTGCTTATGATAAGCTAAACTATGCCAGATATCTGACATACTACTATGCTCAAATGTCTCGCCTGGAGGTGGATCATCCTGGTGTTCAAGCACGCTTTATAGAGGGTGGTTTTTCTGTCCAGCTGGGCAGGAACAATCCCTTTGGAAAGATTCCGGTAGACCAGACAATTGAGGAGACTGTAAACAAGGACACCCAGACTGCCGGTGGAACCAAGGGTTTCAGCCTAAAAACTGGAGCAGTCACCAGATACTATCTCACTTCAGAAAACAGAAGTCAGTATCTGAGGCAACTCAGGAACATGACAGGGAATGAGTATACAAAGTGTTTCAGTCATCAAGATTTACAGAAGCCCAGGATAGAGAAGGATATGGCAGATGTAAATGCCTTTGTAGAACTTATAGAGAGAAGCTGGGTAAACCATCTAGGTCCAGATCAGTCTGAAATCATTAGTCTTTCCACAGGAATGGCTGTGTCACCAGACATAGCTAGTGATCTGCTGCAAGCTCACCAGACTGGAGAGCAGGCATATCAGACGTTCAGAAGTGAACGTTTAGAGAAAGAGTCACCTGCAACCAAGTTCCATGACAAAATGAGAAAACAGAATCTGAAGACATTCTCAAGCATCAAGACAAGTGCTAGAGTAAAACAAGCACAAAAGGTCTTGAAAGCTGATATAAATCTCTTTGGGCATATGATCATTGCTTCGCAAAGTAGAGAACTTCACATTAAATATTTCCTGGCTCATCCACTTGGTCCATTGCCTTGGGCACTCTCAAATCCAGATGGCTCATTGCGGAAAACTAATAAGGCTGCTCTTGCAAGAGAGTTAGAGAAATCAGCATCATCAGTTGCCCCCTCCCCCCCCCAAGATATTGGAGAACACTCTGCATGCATCATTGATGGAATGAGCCTTGTTCAGAAACTAAAAAGTGATGGCAAGACTTTTGGAGAGATTGCTGGTTCTGTGCTGAACCTAACGTTGCACGAAGGAAGAAACAGTAAGCGGATAGATGTGGTGTTTGATGTGTACTAGAAAACATCAATCAAGAATGCTGAGAGATACAATCGTGGTTCAGCAAGTAGCACTCAATGGAAGAACATTGCCCCGGGACACAATGTAGTGCAGTGGAGAAAGCTGTTAAGCAATACAGACAGTAAAACAGCCTTGATAACATTCATCGTGGACCAGTGGAAGCTAGCAGAGAACCGAGTAAAGCTTCAGGACAAGCAGCTATTTGCAACCTGTGGAGAGAGATGCTATTGTCTGACCAAAAAAGACTGGAATGTTGTTGAAGAGCTGAAATCTTCCCATGAGGAGGCGGATACCCGTATGCTCCTACATGCAAATCATGCTAGCCAGAATGGCTATCAAACCACAGTTATTGTGAGTGAGGATACGGATGTCATGATCCTTTGTCTTGGATGCTGTAAGAAGACAAACTGCCCCCTTTATCAGAAATCTGGCACTCAGAATCGAACAAGGTACATCAACATCAGCAACCTTGCTCAGCTCCTTGGAGATGACCTTTGTGATGCTCTTATAGGGGTACATGCCTTTACAGGTTGTGATAGCGTAAGTGCTTTTGCAGGACGAGGAAAACTTACCGCTCTCAAACTTGTGAAAGGAAACAGGACATTCCAAGAGTCCTTCAAATCCCTGGGAACATCCTGGGATGTATCAGAGGAATTATACAGCAGCATGGAATCATTTGTCTGCAGGATGTATGCACCATCGTCTAGTGTATGTGATGTCCATGTGTGTGATGTCACCCAATTGTAAGTCGCTTTGGATAAAAAAAAGCGTCTGCTAAATGTAAATGTAAATGTAAAATGTAACTAATCTTCCGGTACCTGCTATTCTGTACCAAAAGGGGTAAAGTGGAGTCCAGCCTACTTCCCCCTTGCAGGGACTGCTTAAAGCTGCATATACAGCGTGCCAATTACCAGGCAGCTGTCTGGAGGCACTGTCCGGAAGGACAGCCAGACATACCCGAACCAAAAGGACATGGATGGACAACTGATGACAAAGGTATGCTTATAATAAGTACAATAATTAAATTTTCTAATAACTAATAATAAAATAGTATAAATATGTATAGGTTATTTCTAGACATTTGGACACCTCACTGAAATGGATGAGAAATATCTTCCACTTATTTGTACAGGTATGCTGATGTTAGACTGGATGCGGGGACCCCCAGCACCAATGGCAGTTCTGGAGCTAATGGCCTGCAAGTGTTCACAGACCTGCAAGCTTCCGGACTGTTCCTGTCTTGCCAACAAATTAAAGTGCACAGAAATGTGCAAGCTACAAACCTGCAGCAATCAGAGGGAGGAGGAGGAGGAGGATACTGATGTCATGAAACTGGTTGAATATGATGATGATGACGATGATGATGATGATGAATAAACAGAAACAATTCTACAAGTTTGCAATGACCAAATAAGTTCATGAACAAGGTAGAATTATTTTGTTTTTCTTTGTATGACATGTTCTGTTCAAATAAAGTAACACGATTTTTTCATTCTTTGGCTCAACGGTTAGTGTCATTGAAGGCTGATTTCTGTGACAAAGCTACCACTAACAAAAGGTTATCATGTTGTAATATCATCTAGAGATATGTACAAAAAAAAATCAAACTAGAATTTGCCACCTTGGGTGGTACCAATTAGTGAAAACTGTGGCCTGGGCCCACGGACTAACTGACAGATTTCTTTTGTGAACCACCTAAAGTTACAAATAATGGTGCTGGTGATAGCGATCATGTGATGAATGTTGATCCACCCGCCGAATAGAAGGCGTACAGTTTTCGGAGAGAATGGTTGAAAGACTTCAAGTTGCTTCGCTATGAAAATGCACTGTGCTCTATGCACTGCATTCACTGTAAAGCCTGTGGGACGGAGTTTGCAGGTAACAGCGTTTGCCGCCACCAAATCTACACATTTTGTAATTGTTGTTTTACGATGTGCGGTTTGACATTATCGACTATATTGCAAAATCCAAACAAAACACACCTACAGAGAGTGCACGCATACATGACTGGAAGTCTATTAGGTTAGATTAGTGCGCGCGCGCATTTAGAGTGCATTCTTTCACGGCATGATTCAGTATATAAAATGCAGCACAAAATCAAGATATGGGGAATTTATATTAATTCATATAGTTAATCAATATCACACAAAGAGTACTGTTTCTTTCTCCAAAAATCAGCATGATTACAAATGTGATATTGATTTTATACAACTGTTCAATAAAAAAGAAGTTAATATTAAGAGACTTACGTTTTAGACACTATATTGCCTGTTTTTGCTCTATTTCGCCAACAAAAATAATTCCAAGCACAGTCAAAGCGCTGTTTTGCGTCTCTGAGCAACATGACATTGATTCTTTCCTGATTCAACCGTTTAAATGATTCAGTTCAAACGCAATGACTCACTTATTAACAGTGACTTGCTGACACCTACTGCCGGTTTTAATTTCACATTTAAAGTACATTATAATTTCAAATATCAGTATTCAACTTTTATGTTTAAAATATTAAAACATTATTTATGCATTTGTAATTGCAGTTTAAATGCATTCATGTCCTGCATTAACAGTGTGTAAATGCATCTAAATGCCACTTCAGAAGCGCTTCGGTTCCTCTTGCATTGCAAAGATGACTTTTGGTGATTAATACTTTCATTTGCTTGATAACAGCCCAAATGTCTTGATATAATTGACTGATTAAATATAAGAATTTGACTTAAATGATAATGCACACTTTTAGAAAATATGTCTTTGTAAAAATGACCATAAAAGGTAAAAAATCTATTTAAACTTACTGGAAAAGATTAATTTATATCACTGCTTTGAACTGACCACACAGAATATGATGAATATCAAAACGTTTTAGGAGTCAAGCTGTCCACTGTAGGGAATTACTTATCAAGCACCGTAAACATAAGGCAATTATTGTTATGATAAAATCCAGACAATATTAGAGATATAATTTTTTGTCATATCGCAAACCAGAGCGCCAGCAGTTCGCGTGCAACTGGCAGAGCTGAATGTAAATGTAACACCGCATACTTCGAGTCATAGTTTAGCGCCAACTTGCCTCAACAACCTGGCTGCCAGTTGTCTGTATGCCTAAGACCTGCTAGCGGGTGCAGGTGTGTTAGGGTAGCAGCTAAACTCTGCATGATAGTGGCCCTTCAGGACCGAGTTTGGACAGCCCTGGCATACACCATCCTAACCCGCTCTATAAAATAGCTTAACTTTAGGTTGTTTACAAAACAAATCTGTCAGTGTTCTTTTCATTTTCTTTCTTCTTCAGCCCTTTCTTTTTCTCGCAGTAGTTAGCAGAAAGCAGTGACTGGGTGATTGACAACTAATATTAACCAATCTAAAATCTGCACTAAAGTTAAGAATGTAAGGATAAATAATCTGTTAATAGAGCATTGTAGTTGTGATGCTCCACATTTTTGATGCAGTGACTCCTAATTTTGCGGTGCTCCTAACTTTTGAAGTTGGGAGCACCATGTACCAAGTAAAAAAGTAATTTCGAGCCCTGCTGTTACAGCAAAACTAATACTGTTTGAAGCTTTATAACATTCAGCTTCATTAATGAAGAATAAACACCAACCTGTTTGTTCTTCAGTGCGTTTCATTCTGCAATGTTCTGGATCTCTCATCTTTTCTCTGTCCTCTTTAATAAACTCAGTGTTTACAGATTTCAGCTCTTCCTGATGAGTAGATGCTCGTCTTCTCTTGTAAACTGATGGAGATATTCCAGCATTTATTGATCAATTACTGTGGGAGGCGCTTCAATGATGAGGTGGTGCAGTGGGAGGAGCTTCAATCCATTTAGAAATGTGCGGAGGGAGCGTATCTGCCAAAAATAAAAAATACATCACTGAGTTTGTTTTTATAGTAATATACAGCAGAAAATAAATGTAATGCAAATTGAAGTATAAAGAAAACAGTTGAAAGCATAAACTAGCTTTTCAGAGCTTGGTAGATGAGTAACTATTGTATTTGTATTATTAGACAGATAAATATATATATTACAATTAATTTTATATTAATTGTTTTATCATTTATAAATATTAATAATATATATGCATAATAAATTATCCTATCTGGCTAGGGGCCTGTCGCGATAACGAAATATTTTTTTTTTCTATTGACGAGCAAACCGCAGAGGAATGCAATAACCGCAGCAACCGCGATTTTTGCCAGTTTTATTTTTTATTTTTATTAAGTGAAAACGGTTATGCCCTTCTCGTTTTACACTTCATGCACGTGGACTGAATATTAAACAAGTTAATGTGTACCATGCTGATTTGTACAGAGATTCCGCAGATTTGCACTTAACAAGCCTAAACAGACAGTGAATGAGAGGGAGATCGACTGAGCACGTGCGATTACTTGCATCTGTCCTCCACGCCGAGTCATATATATTTGTGAAAATAGGTTGTCACGTACAAGGAAAGCGAAATCTCTGTCTTAGCATTAGGGCTGTTGCAATGAGGGAATTTCCCTTGCGGTCATTTTGAGTTGCTCAATAGCGCGGTATGCGGTATTACCGCCATAAATATACATACATATGTGTAATTCGTGTGTTTGTGTTACGATATAACGAGGTCATATTCAGAAGACAATTCATTTAGCATCTTTACACTTTCAACAATTTGCTCTAAAGTAGTACAACAATGCAAACGTAAATAAGGAATGTGTGTTGTTTGTAATACCGGTAAACAACGTTAATGGTCAAGGTCCACAGGCTTGCGATTACCTATTCGTCTTCTTATGATGTATCCCTCGCGGGGACTCCTGGGATAGATAAGTATCCATTGCAAGCAATCAAGCGCTGGCAGATGATCGCAGTAGGACAGTACGGGAACTTCTGAATGACTCTTGTAGACTAGACTGAGGTTTGGATATTATTACGCTCGACTACTGGCTTTTCGCTACGTTTATAGTAGAGAAGAGGAGATCCGGACGCAGCCCCTAGCATGTAAAATTCATAAAACCGTACTCAATGGAATGCTCACATGTGACTGGGGCTAGTGCCATCTAGTGGTTGCTGATTTTCTTTGGCTCAGCTGCGCGTGGATCACGAGCTGGTGTGTGTGTGTGGATTAGGCAAGGTAAAAGGGATAAAATGCAATGAATCAAATAGAATCGACTAGAAGAGACGGAATGAATGCACGTGCGTCGCCTTGACAACAAATGAACTGGAATAGCTACAGCAACAAAAATATGAATACTTTAACCAAACTAGAACATTTGTATTCACAAATATGTCTCTATTTGAACATAATACAAACTGTAACATTTGTATTCACAAATATGTCTCTATTTGAACAAAACGCTGCACATTAATGTAATTCTTAACTCTGCAGACACAGGTTGAAAGGCATTTGTTTCAGTGTAGTAACGCACATTTGCGAATTTTTCAAATCGTGTCCACGTTAGTGAATTGCACTGGGCCTTGTTCGTTGGTAGTTGTGTGTGGGGGACGTGAAATGCTGTAAATACGCAAAAATTAAGTCTCAAAATCAAAATGAACCGAACAAGATCGACTCGAACTAGAAGTCAATTAATGCACGCGTGTCACCTATTCCACTTATGCATGGATTCCTTTTTGCATGAGCAATTTATATATATTAATGCAGAACAGAACATTTTTATTCGAAAACATGTCTGTATTTGTACAAATCGCTGCACAATCGTTTAATCCAGAATTCCACAGACTCAAATTGAAAGGTATTTGTTTGTGGTTAGTAAGATACATGTATAAAATATATGCAGTACATAATTGTGCGTGCATCTATTAATCATTTTGAGTCTAATATCATCCCATATTGGAAGGCCGCGTCGGCAAGGATGTGGTCTTTGAATTGGGAGGATGCAGCTAGAATTTGGGCGACGCTTTTTATGATTTTTTTATTTTTATTTTTTTTATTAAGTACAAAATCTGAATACAACAAACTGGCATTAATTAGTATACAAAAAAGATTCTGGTATGGAAGGCTCAACACAATAGAATCATCATAAGCTCCAGACAAATCATATAACAAAACATTCCAAGAAACATCAAATATAAAATTAAAATAAATTAAATAAAAAATACATAATTACAACAAATTATATAATACAAACAAATCAAGTAGTTTTACTGCTTTTGGATTTTTAATTTTAGTAAGGGCATCTGAGAAGTATTTTAGATCAATTTTAAATACAATAAGCAAAGGAGGGGATTTAAAATATCTACATTTATGTATAAAGTATTTTGCTAATAATATAATATTATTAATCAAATCGTACAAAGCAGAGCACTCTTTGGTTATTCCATATATTACATCTTGTAAGGTTAGAGTGAAACCATCAGCAATCACACCCTTCTCTACCATCCAGTCCTGCAATGCTTTCCAAAAAGACTGCGACAAACTACATGTTAAAATACATGTTCTGTATCTTCAACTAAATATTTGCATAAATAACAGGGTTCATTTTCAAAATTAAATTTATTGGAGGGATATATCTCATTTAATATTTTAAATTGCATTTCTTTTACCTTGGGGAGAATAGGAAATTTTAGATAAGCTGTTCTGAAATATTTAACAGTGTTTTTATCAAATGTATGATCCAATTTATTTCTTAATATTTGACAAGGGTAGCACGACTGGATGATATATTGTCTTATATGTTTGTTAGTGCAGAGTTTGTTTTCTATCTCAATATCACCAACATATAATAAAGGAAGGACTGCAGTAATTTTTGAGTAGGAAAGAGAACATCTCATTAACATTTTTACACCTGAGGGTATTGCATTAATAACAGTAAAGAATTGCTTTGGATGACAGGCAAATCCGTGTTTTAAAGTAAATGCATTGTAATTTAACATATTACCAGTCTCATCCATTAGATCCAACACTGACCAAATATTTCTATTTACCCAGTCCTCATAAAACAGGGATTTGTTTCTGTGAAGAATATATTTGTTATTCCATATAGGAGTATTGTGGGGTGTAAAATTGTGTGTGTGTGCCAATTTCCAGCATAATAAGACTTGTTGGTGAAATGCTGATAGCTTCACTGGAAGTTTGGATAAATCAAAGTCACATTTGAGAAGGAAGCGGATACCACTCAATTTACGAAACAAAGCTGAAGGCACTGCATACCAAAAGCTGTCAGTATTACCTAAAAACATTTGAAGCCACTTAAGTTTTAACACAGTATTCATACTCTCAAATTCAATTACATTCAGACCACCTTCTTCGTACCCTTTAATAATATCAGATTTTCTAATATAATGAGTTTTGTGCCTCCAAATAAAGTCATACATTTTTTGATTGCTTGTTTTTATAATAACTGAAGAGGGAGCTAAAGAAAAAGCTGGATAGATCAGTCTAGATAGATATTCAATTTTAGATAGAAGAATTCTCCCGAAAATAGACACATCTCTCTGTAACCAGCTATTCAAGATACCATTGGCTTTTTGTACTTTATTTTCAAATTTTCTCATCTCTAATCTTCAAATCTTTGGAAAGTCGAAATGCCTAGATGATTGCACCGTCTCTTAAAATGGGAATGTTATACAAGGACAAATCTGAATGGGGTGTAGGGTCAAAAGTTCCATTTGTGAGATTTAGTGAGGCCTGAAGCTTTACCAAGGAGTTGATAGAGAGATAGACAGAGGATTTGCTCTGTGTTTTGAATATAAGGTGGTATCATCTTGCTAGCTGTCTGACTGATTGTTAAGGTTTTCCCAAATACATTTAATTTCTTCACAGATGAATCATGACTAACCAGAGTGGACAGCATATCTACAGCTAAAATAAACAAAAGAGGGGACAGTGGGCATCCCTGCCTTATTCCACGGCCAATCTGAAATCTTTGTGTAGTACCAAACAGGAGAGAAACGGAACTATTCATGTCTCTGTAAATCATTTTTATAACACTAATAAACTGTTCACCAAAATTGAAAAGTTCTAAAGATCTAAAAAGAAAAGCGTGCTCTATCATATCAAATGCCTTTTGGAAATCTAAAAATAAAATGAATCCATCATCCTCTATCAAGTGACTGTACTCCACCAAATCCATCACCAACCTTATATTATTATGAATAGATCTTCCTTTAAGAAAGGCTGATTGTGATTTGTTAATTAAATTATTAATTCCCATTTTTAATCTATTAACATATACATGTGTGAAAATTTTATAATCATTATTAAGCAATGCGATTGGACGAAAATTATCCATATATCTCGTATCTTTATCTGGTTTAGGGATTAATGTAATCAGACCCTGATTCATGGTGGGGCCAAAAGAGCCGTCTTCAATGGATTCAACAAAAGCATTAAATAATAATAGTCTGATATCATTCCAAAATAATTTGTAAAAATTAGCTGCGAAGCCATCGGGGCCAGGAGATTTGCTTAACTTAAGGTTTTGAAACGCTGAGTCAAGTTCTTCAATATGCAAGTCAGCATCACAACAATCTCTCCAATCATTGTCAATGTGGGGAATAAAAGGTAATATTTTATCAAAGAAATCATTACACTTTAATGGGGAGAAGTTGGAAGAATACAAGTCACTGTAGAATTGATAGATTTTCTTACTTATTAGAGTAGGATCTGTGCATTCAGCACCATTAATCATTAGTGAAAGGACTGAGTTACTCTGATTGTCGTCTTTTTTCTAATCTGCAAAAGTAAGAAGTACTTTTTTCACCCTCTTCTATCCATTTAGCTCTAGAACCTATATATGCACCTTTAGCTTTCTTAATGTAAATATTGTCCAGTTCTAATTGTAGAGAGACCATTTTGCTTTTTTCAGAATCATTCAATACACTCTCACTACAACATTTGTTAATCTCATAAATAATATTACGTTCCTGTTGTCTCCTTACTTTGGCAAGTATTTTACTGTAATTAATAGATAATTCACGAATTTTAAATTTGAGGAAGTCCCATCTGGCTTTATTAGAATTAAAGTTACTACTGTTCTTAATTTCCAGAATTAAATCTTTAACTTTATTACAGAATCTCTCATTATTAAGTAAATCAGAATTACATTTCCAATATCCCTTAATCCTTGAAGTATTGTGATTTGGTTTGAATAATAGTGAAATAGCACAGTGGTCTGTCAAAGGTGCTGCCGAAATAGTGCAGCCTTTAACAAATAACAGTAGGTTATCTGAAATAAGCCAATAATCAATTCTTGATTTGCTGGAGGCATTGGGTCTTAACCAAGAGAACTGCCTGAGATTAGGATTGAGATATCTCCAGACATCTATCAGTTTAAGACTAGTGCAAAAGTGGGAGACCAAAGGATTTGGTCGAGAAGTAATGCTTTTGGGTGGATGTCTATCGTGTGACTCATCCGGTACAACATTAAAATCTCCACCTACAACAATATTATCTGTAGCGTAAATTCTCTTTAAATCAGAGATTACAGAAGAGACCTCTTGAAATACATTTTGATTCAGTTTAACATTATTGTGGCCATATACATTAACCAAAATGAAAAAAAATATGTGGCCGTATACTAAAAACACCCGCCTACCCAGTGTCCACTTAGATCAAGCTCTGGAAGAGATACTTTTTCCAGGACAGTTGTTAAATTTAAATTGCAGTACCTGCCGAGTTGGGGAGGAACCATGGTGAGAACATCTTATCTCCCCATGATAGACCAAAAAGCAGTTTACGATTGGACACAGAATGCGTTTCTTGTAGAAAAAACCGTGCGAACCCGTACTTTATAAATAAGAAATGCTTTTCTTTTAACATTATGTGAATGCCCCTAACATTCCGTTGACATTAAAGCAACTGGCAATTTAACTGGGAAACATAAATGTAAAAAAGAAAAGTACAAAAATATAAGGAAAAAGTTGCAACACTTGTATGCGAAAGAAAACCAAAACAAGTCACTAGGTTGGATCACACAAACCTAGAAACATACCTCGAAACCTAGTGCCAGTCCAACTCCAAAAACAGTCCTATATCATACGAGCCTACCCGTAATCAGTTCAGGTGAATAATTATGTCGAGTCAATGCGTTTTCCTTCAATGTAACCAAACGGTCTGCGGTAGTGCACTTTCTTTCCTTCTTTACGCGCCTGGTCGTTCAAAGGCCATAGTGCAGCGCGAGCCAGCCGGTCCTCTCTCGTCAGATCCTCCGTGAATCGAACTCCACGGTCCTGGCAGACTGATGAGTTCTTTGTTGATTTCCAAATTTCATCCCTATATTTACGCATTGTAAACTGCACAATCATCTGCCTTGGTTTCCCTGGCTCCTTCTTGCCAATTCGGTGAAGTATGTCAACAATGTCCTCTAATTTCTGAACCAGGTGCGGTGCGATTTCAGCAAAAAGACCGATCACTTCCCTGCGGGGATTCTCTTCAGGCTTCTCTTTCATACCGTTGATCTGGAGATTCCATCTTCTTTTATACCGCTCGAGTTCAGATGTTCTACTCGCCAGGTCTTTGTGCGATGTAGTTAATCCCAGGAGGGATTTGCTCGTCTCTCGGCACTTATCTTTGCACTCTTTAATTTCAGCGGCATTGAACTCGACAGCCTTGGAAATCTCTGCGATCATGACACTGTTCCTTCGCATTTGGTTCGCCATTTCTTCTAGTTTTTCATCTTGTGAGTCAAAGCGAGTCGTCAGGGAAGTTATGGCTTGCAGAAGAGTTGCATTAGTGATATCCTCATCGTGAGGCCTTAATTTTTTCAAGGCGTTTGATTTAGTAGGGGTGAAATGTGACGAGTCACGGCGTTTATCTGTTTGAGCGGACTGTACCTCCATTTCTGAGTCGTCCGAGACCGAAGCTGGGGTCGAGCCACGGGCCGGAGAGATGATAATCTTCGGGAGGCTAGTTTGCTGTGAAGATTTCCGCATTTTGAGAACACAAAACACATATATGGTGTTTAAATGCTATTTTAGGCAGGCGTAAGTGAGACTTGTGTACGTTTCAAGACTGAATTGGGAGATTAGCTAGGCAGCTCAGTAAAAACACATGCGTTCAGCCCGCCATTTTAACCCCCTGCTTTTTTGATGATCCCGATTCCCGCCTCGCGGCGATGACGTCATCACTAGCACGCGGTCACTCCGTCAGCATCGAGTGTTCTGAGGAGAGGAGAGCAGAGCACAGTATTTCACTTATTTAACTGTTAAATACACTTTACACTGTTTGTTTATGCAACACATACGAGCTCGTTTCTGCCTTGTTTTAATCGTGCTGTTTCTGCGTTTGCTAACTTAAAGAAACATGTGAGGAAACACGTGTGTTATTGTGTGTTCGTGTGAATGATTGTGTCGATGTTTGGAGTGATAATAATGTTGCTGTTACTGAATGTCTCGAGATCTGTGAGAGGAATGAATCCTAACCGATATCAAGTTATGCTGCTGCTATTGTATTTATAACGTTATTTCTCTGTCGTTTATCTTTGGCAGATCAAACTTGTTATAGTCACTTTACATGGTTATAATTACTTACAAACACTGATAAATACATCTTTGAGCCCAATTAATGAGCCACGTGGGACATTTTAAATCTATAACGTTACAGATTTTTAATATATTATAACTCTGTTCATGTATATATTTAAAATGTCCCATGTGGCTATGAAATGCATGTAATGTGTGAATTATTACCACATGATATTGCAGTGTTACTGAGTGAGCTCTCGTCTCTTCAAAGATACAATTTAGAGGACATCTCCTTCACCTACATAAATGTGTAAATTATATATATATAATCTAATTATCATTATAAAGTCACTGACGAACGTTATGTATTTTTTGGGCCTTATTTATTGTTGATTTTGGCAAATCTGATTCTTTCACTTAGACATTCATGTCCAGTGAAGCTCGTCCCACAACAATCACACATTCAGTAACTCAGCAATAAATGCTGAAGTGAAGACGAGCATCAAATCATCAAGAAGAGATGAAACCTGCAAAGACTGAGTTTATTAAAGAGGACAGAGAGAAGATGAGAGATCCAGAACCCTGCAGAATCAAACACACTGAAGATACTGAAGAACTAACAGGTTGGTGTTTATTCTTCATTCTTCATTAAGAGGCTGAATGTTATAACGTTAGGCAGTTTTAGATCGGATTTATTGTACTAGGAACCAATCTTTCGAGCTGTGCATATCTTGCTGAAGCCGGCAAACATAAGGGACAAGTCCTAGCTCGCAATAGGCAGGGTTTTCGGTATGCAGTAATATTAGGACTTTGTATGTGATGAGAAATTTGTGTTACTTCACAGAGGAACTACAGACGCGATCAAATGGAAGCCAGTTTAATTGTGATGCTGAGAGCAGAGAAACTCAACACTCAAAAATCTGCTTACACTTTGGCCTGTGCTGTGATATTATGCGAATTATTGTTGAGTTTAAGCAATCAGTAAAAAGTTATAAAAAAACGAGCTGTTGTTTAGCGCAGATACTTTCACTTCACAGCAGTGTATACATTAGTTTTCCCTAAAACCCAAAATTAAGTCCAGAAACATGAACACCTGGAAGAAAATCATGAGTGTGTGAATTACATGGGCAGTCACCTTCTGAAGATTGAGCAGCAATGTGAATCAACAAACAAAAAAATCACCTCACATATTGTTTATTGCTGTATATAATTCATTAAAATAGAAGTTTAATTTAATTTAGTAAAAGTTTATTTTAAAATGCACCTACATTTTTTTGCATTTTGTGTTTTTCAGTTGAAAAATAAACAATGCAGTTGATTTCCTTACTTCATAATTGAGGATTTATTTTTAAAAAGTCTAAATATGTCGTCTCGTGTCTCGTCACACCCCTACTGAACAGTAATGAAACCTCCATGAAAAAAATTAAAGCACTTTTTTTTTTCTGCATTTGTATCTTTGTTTTATTGTACTTGACAGTTTGATTTACTTTGTTTCTTTGTTCTTATTGTATCTTATGTAAATAAAACACTAAAAATGCGTGCACACTGGAGCATTTACAAATTGATGTTTTATATTAATTTCATTTAATAAAATTTACATTTTAGAATATAAACAAATGTTAAAAATAAAATAATCATTCAATAATTTTAATCGAGTTAAAGTGTTCAATTAATTGAGGTTTTGATTTTAGGTCATATCGTCCAGCCCTATTTCCGCTCTTATGTCATTGTTAATTTTTATGTCCTTTCACAGTTTTTTTTTTATTTTTTTATGAGTTACTAAAAAAAATAAATTTTTTTAATTTAATTTCAGAGTCAATTGAAGAAAATGAGGAGAATGAAGAATCAAGTGAAGTTGAGGAGAAAAATCATGTAAAAAGTGGAGAACCCCTTGAGTCTCTCTCAACAAAAGATGGTAGATCCAAAGAAGATTCACATTTAAAGCAAAAAGAGACAAGAATCTTTGCACTGCACTCAGTGTGGGAAAGAGTTGGCCAAGCAACCCTGAGTACTGGAGTCACATGAGAGTTCACACTGGAGAGAAACCATTCACTTGTGATCAGTGCGGGGGAGAGCTTCCACAGAATAACAAAACTAGAGGAAACACTATGAACATCACACGGAGGGAAAACCAACACAAGTGTGATCATGCGCAAAAACATTTTTGAGAGCTTCTACCGAGCAAGAACGAGAGTCATACAATACGAGAAGCTCCATCAGTCATTGTGTGGAAAGGCTTAACAGCTAAAAATTTTAAAAAGTACATCAGAAAATACATACTGGTGTGAGAGAGTACATGTGCTTTGAGTGTGAAAATACTTTTACTTCAGCAAAGTGTTTAAAACTGCATGAGAGGATCCACACTGGAGAGAAACCTTACAAGTGTTCACACTGTGACAAGAGATTCAGTCATTCATCAAATCTGAAAACACACGAGAGGATCCACACTGGAGAGAAACCGTATCACTGCACTGCATGTGGGAAGTGTTTCAGTCAATCATCTGCTCTACACAGACATACAAAATACAATCACAGTAAGTAGATCATCTTCAGATCCAGCACTTTCAGGTCTGATGCTGTGTCCTCACCAAATGAAACACAATAATGAATCAAGCAATAAAATATCATCTGGATTCTGGATAAATCTGTCCTAACCAGACGTTACAAGCAACATGACAAAGAAACATTATCTAAAGTTTTCACAGTGCCTCCCCAAAAAGCAATGTCTCAGTTTTATTCTTGCATATAATTTTGCTTCATGATATAAATATCATTGTGTTTTCTTATGAGTTTCACGTGAGTTTTATGAGTTATGAGTATTATGTTCAATTGTCTTATAATGCATGTATTACTTGTACTGTGAGATTCAGATCAACTCAAAAGCCCTATTCGGACGGTAAATGTTTCTCCTGACACCTTGAGATTGAAATAACATGATAATAGATGATGGACTCATGAAGCAGTGGAAGTTCATTCATCATTTCTGTGATGTGAAGCTCAAGTATGATGTGTTGATGTGATGATGATTTGTTTATATATTGCATTATATTTGAACTGAACTAACAGACATGATCACAGATCCAGCAGAAACTGAATCAGTAGGACTGTTGGATCATTATTCAGAGGTACCACACATCTTTACATGCAGTTCATTTATACTGAAACAGTCAATCTGCAGTGCTTTGTCAAGAATTGTTTATAGTTTTATACCTTTGATTTCATTTACAAAGTCTTGATTCTGTCTATCATATGTGTAGGAGCTATTTATAGGTTTTGTCATATTGTTTTATGTTTTTCCTTCTTACTTGCATGTTTTCTGGAGTTTGTGTGTGCCCTCTATAGGACAAACCATAAGATAAAACCACAGGTGTCTAATGAGATGGCGTGGTCTACTGGGAGCACACGGTCTTTAGCTTCTTTCTCCCCTTCAATGTTTTTCTGGTGCTCTTGTAATTTGCAGCTTTAATTATTTTGTATTTTACTTTCAGTGTTAAATTGCATCAGTTTATTTTTGTAACATTCAAGATGAATAAATCAACTGTGATCTACTTCAATTTCCTGGATTTTAATGGATATCAAAGAGGAAACAAAGAGGTGTCTAAAATCTCTCCGGCAGACCCAAGAAGTGACAAACTCTTAAATCAAGTACCAGGTCACTACAATATGTCCATCTTTCCTGCAGTGATTGTGATTATTGTTGAGTTTGCAGTGTTTGCTGCTCCTGCTGTGACTCTTATTCAGATCATCTGTGTAAGAAGAGCTGGTGAGTTTTTCAGCCTCACACAATCCAAATTCTGGCCAGAGGAGAACTGAGGAGAACTGAGCCTGCTCTCACAAGGGTTTTTTTTTT
>JADLZN010009579.1:0-67938 GCA_018155175.1 Sinocyclocheilus anophthalmus | reverse complement strand
AGCTCACGCTGCGCACAAGTGCATTTCCTTTTGAGATATAAATTATAATCAATTTTAATAAAACACAAGACTACGTTATGTAACTCTAACAGTAGGCTATTTAATATATGTTGTTCTCTGGTTGTCAGTCAGAATGAGAGTTCTTGCGTGAACATTATAGGCCTATATTTACCCAAGCCAATTTATTATTCTTTCTTTTTTGTCTTAGTGTTTAAAATATTTATTATTTTTATTTATTAATTAATTAAACAAACAGACTTAATGGGTGAGCAGGGTAGGCTAAGACAGCTATCATATCATACCCTGCCATGCCCAGCTGATGCAAAGAATATAATTATCTACACAGAAGAAAGCCCTGTCTAGACTCTGCCCAGGTATGAGTAGTGTTGAGCTATTCATTAGCTTGTTTGTTTGATGAAAAAAGACTAAATATAGTTGCAATAAATGCATTAAGAATCCATATAACTGCAGCAGCGGAGGACTACTATTCTGCTGCGTGATACTGCAGAAGGCAAGGTTTGTCATTCTAAAGTGAAAAAAAGTAAGTGAAGGACATGTGGCAAAGTATGGGCCATACTCGGAATTATTAGTGCTCTGCATTTGTAGCCACATCCAAAGTGCACACCCAGCAGTGAACACACACACACACCGTGAACACATAGCAGTGGGCAGCCATTTTATGCTGCGGCGCCCAGGGAGCAGTTGGGTGTTCGGTGCCTTGCTCAAGGGCACCTCATGTCGTGGTATTGAAGGTGGGAGAGAGCGCTGCACATTCACTCCCCCCACCTACAATCCCTGCCGGTACGAGACTCGAACCCACAACCTTTGGGTTATGAGTCCGACTCTCTAACCATTAGGCCATGACTTCCCGGAAAGACCAATCAGCAGAAAGGGGTGTTTAATTCGTGCCCACGTGTAGAAATCGAATATTCAGCTGTTTATTCATTTTTCCACCCATAAACGAAAAACGAACATTTAAGCTGAATTCTCATTTTCCGTTTTTTGGAAAAAAACGAAAAAAACGAAAAAGGAGCCGTTTTCTCATTTTTCTACTTTCAATATTAAATAAAAAAATGAATGATCGAATGATACACAGATTGTTCACCAGTATCCTATTTTTATAGCTGCTGCTTTTGTTTGAGGGCACTTAGGACCTCTAGCACCCCCGTAGAACCTTGTCTGTATACAGGCAGCTGATTAAATGCAAAGAATATGTAATTAATATAGAATATATGTTTTTAGACCTGAAACATTATCAAGATATTTTGAGAAACTCGCTTTATGGTCATAAAAATATTGATGCCTTTTGAATTATTGACGCCAATGGTTTTTCAAAAAGCATTGGGTTGCCAGTAGCCATGTCGGTAGAGCTATGGGCGCTTTTAGTCTCTGTAGATATGCTTAAAATGATAGAAATTTAATTTAGCATTTATACTACATTAAAAAAAAACAAGCTGTATATAATTTTTTACGTTTTTTTAATGAAATAGGAATTTTGAATAACGAAAATGAGTTTGCTTGGTTTATTCATGAGAGTTAGAACCATTAAAGAATAAACTGCATTTTCTGTGTTAATTTATGGGTTAAAAAGGAAAAATAAATGGGAGGTAAAGTACAGGACCAAAATGTGTCTTGAGCATCAAATCAGCATATTAGAATTAGGGGTGCTCCGATCAGGACTTTTGAGGCCGATCACAGAAAGCAGTATCTACCGATACTGATCACCGACGCCTTTTTATTCTTCAGGGCCTGAATTTCGTTTTTGAAAATGGAGGGAATTCCCCTCTTGTGAGCTTCCGCTACTGATCCGTGGCTATTTACCACAAACACAACATTTATCCATTATTTTGATTTCAAATCCAAACATTGTCACTGAAAATGCTTTTTCAGCACTGCAATTATTTTTTTACACAGTACAGTAATACAATCTTTCACAGACATGTTAAAACACAAATATAAGCAACACATCATTATTCAATGCTTTTTACTTTTGCAATTACATCTAGATTTATATATTAAGTTGCTCAAAAATTGGCAAAACATTTAAACTACTTTCCTTACATTATCACAAACTTACCATTGACAGAAATAGTCAGCTCCACTGCCTTTCCTTTTGCATTTAAATCTTTATTAAATGCAATCCTGCGGTTCATAAAGAACTTTGTTTCCTACCTCCACGATTGGACTTTATCTAAAAGTGCTCTTTCCCTTTAAACCTAGCCAAAAAGCCATTTGTTGACTGTGAAACAGTAGACTTTATTTATATGTATTTATGGTGTAATTACTAAATTTTCGGTCAATCCATGTTCATATTTACTGCAAAAAAAATTCGGTTACTTTAATTCAGGCTTGCAGCGCAGCAAAAATAAGACTCGATGCGGAAACACTCTACACTGCTGTAGACGCACCGCTACTCGAATGCACTGCCGGACAGCAACGGTGTGCAGTGAACGCTTTAATCCGTTAACATGAGCGAGGAAAAATACGCACCGCATACGCACTGCAAACTAAGTAATGTGAACCTGGCATAATGTGTGTGCGCTGCGAGTGTGCATGAACGCACGGTCTCCAGGAGAGCGCACGAGCGCTGAATGGTTAAACACTGGCAAGAATTAAAAAGTAATGCAATTTAAACTTTAGTAACGAATTGACACTACCTCGATTGTGCAAGTGACAATTCCTGTGTCAACTGTGCAGCGTGCAGCTCGCTTATAGACAGACGCGATGTGGTGATTTGATGACATTGCGTATTTTGAGAGAGAGCGCATGCGGTGATTCACTCACACTGTTTGTGAAATTAAGTCTCACAAAAAGTTTTCAAATTACTTTGCAAGTTATTTAATAAAGAAATATGAATTGCACCTCACCTTCAGCATAATAATTATTTCACCCGCGCCGGACAGAGACTGAGACGGTGCCGATGCATGTCGTGCCAAACCTCTCGTGGCAGCGGCTTTGAGATACATTTGTGAGATCGCTTTTTTTTAGAGAACGCCGATCAATCATCCCAACGTGATTATCGGCCGATAGTGATTGGTAGCCGATCTATCGGAGCACCCCTAGTTAGAATGATTTCTGAAGGATCTGTACACTGAAGTAATGGCTGCTGAAAATACACATTTTAGAATATATTAAAATAGAAAAAACTATATTTTAAATATATTCAAGTAGAAAAACCATGTTTTAAAACTTGTTATCATACTGGTTTTTTCGTAAACATTAAAAACTTACTTATCCCAGATTTTGAAATGATAGTCTATATTTTTAACAGATTTGAACAGATTTCTTTTCAGCTTTTATATATTATAAAATGTACCTTGGTGGTTTCCATAAAAAATGCCAATTGCTAGTGTTCGTTACTGGAAAAAAAACTGTTGATTTTATAATATACATTACATTGTAAAAGAAAAAAAAAAGTCAGTTTTTTTTTAAAATCATTCTTAAGTTACAATATTTCTGCATAAAATATTTATAATATGAATGTAGTTACTGTGTTGCAGTGGGCTGTTCTATTAGATTAATTGACTAATCAAAAAAGTAGTCTGTATAAACAGGAAAAAAAAAGTTAGGTGCAGCTTAACCCCTAACAGTACAGTGTTTCTATACATCAACTGTCTTGGCATAATAAATGTAGTTATTTTCCTCCAGTCTGTGGTCCAGTGTTTTTGTACCCTCCTCTGTGTCTGTGGGCTGTGGTTATGTCTGGTAGCTGATGTTTTCTGTGTGATCATCAGCTGTTCTTTTGGTTTTCTGTAACAATGGTAGTACAGTAATTAGCTTGGAGTGTTTTAGTAAAGCTGAAAACACCCAGTGGCAGTGCATCTAAAGACCTTCTAATGAGGCTCTTTTGTTACCCCAGCACATGTGTGAGCCAGAGAGAGGATATCCCTTCCCACATCACTCACTGCTGTTTTACAGTACTTGCACCCACAGATGGTGTAGGGTGAAGAAAATCAGTGAGAAAAGACAATTCGTCGTCCTCACTGAGATAACAAACCGCCCAGAGCAGAGTCACTCCAATTCCCATATTTTTCCATGCTGTCAGGCGCTGGTGTATTTACTTAGTAGTTACTGCACCTGTATTTGTGCCGAGCCAGTGTGTGTGAGTGTGTGCTAACCAGTGCTTTGTTTGCTTCCTCACAGACGGACATAGATTACGTAAACAGTGTGGTTGCAGGCCTTGAAAAAGAGTAAGTTGCTTTTTCTCTTGCCACACTGAACATCCTCAAGATTAAGTTGTGTTATGATCTTAATTGTACATTTAACCTAATGGTTCAGATGCCTTGCTAACTGTTGTTCCTGACTGTCATTGTCCATCAGGTTCTACAGAGAGCTGAATTCTGGTTTACTGGAGGTCATATCTCCCCCTGCCAGCTACTATCCAGACTTCAGCAACTTGAAAGAGACCTTTGGTGACTCAAAGGAGAGGGTGAAGTAAGTATTTAGGAAACATTATGCTCTCCAGGAGCCACATACTTCTACAAAACACTAATAGACTGTGTGGGAAAGTGCATACTTCTGGGTATATAATAAAACAGTTGCCTTGTTGCATACTGTAAATGTTAGCATATATAAAAATGTATTTCTTAAAAGTGACCTAATTTATTACCTAAAAATTGCTACATACACACGTTCAAAAAAGTTTCGGGGCGGTGTGAAAATAAAAAAATAAAAAATAAAAAAGTTAATTGTGACTGATAAGGCTGCCGTTGTTTGATCAAAAATACAGTAAAAATGCTGTAGTATTGTTAAATAGTATTAAACATTAAAATATATCTTGTCTGTTTGAATTTATTTTAAAATGTAATTTATTCCTGTGATGCAAAGCTGAATTTTCAGCATCATTACTCCAGTCTTCAGTGTCACATGATCCTTCAGAAATCATTCTAAATGCTGATTTTGCTGCTCAAGAAACATTTCTTATAATTTTTGAAAACAGTTGTGCTGCTTAATTATTTTGTGGAAACTATGATCATTATATATATTTTTAAAGATTCTAACTAAATAGAAAATTCAAGAACAGAATGAGTTTGAAATGGAATATCTTGTAACAAATAAATGTATATAAACTGTCACTTGATCAATTCTACTGCACCTCACGAATAAAACTATTAATTTCTTAACAAAAAAATCTTAATGACCCCAAACTTTTGAACAGTAGTATGTTTCAAAAAAAATGTGTATGAATACTTCATTGAATATTGTTTGCTGTCTGGACATTTTTTGGCGTACTGTACTCAATGTACTTTTATTTGAAACAATACTACATATGCAAGATAGTATAATAATATGCAGTAGTGTAGTATGCCAATGAACGTCAAAGAATTCAAAGAATTGGACACTTCTATTTATTATTACCGTTTCTGTATTTTAGGATATTAGGCAAATCATCAAAACTATAAGTGGGGAATTGTGTAGTCCCAAATATTGTAACCATTTTAAACCATGTAAAATATCTTAATTGATATCTTCATATCTCCTTTTTATTTGTCTACAAAACTAATTCAAGGCATTTATTTTCAGTGGAGTGTGTTCAAGCGTTTGACAGGTGGTGTGTGTAGGTGTATTGATTGTGGTCTGTCATATGGTTGCGCTGGCCGTTGCTGCGGCGAGTGCGTGTGACAGTATTTATGTGCCCATAGAGATTTCTGTGGTGGGTGAGGCTGAAATAAAATTTTGATTAGCCCGGATCTCATATTTCAGTGCATGAGTCAGAGCTGATTTACTGTCACAAATGTGATTAGAGAGGGAGAGATGTCAGTGAGATTTTCTGGAGAGAAAGACCGAGCGAGAGGCGTGGCAGATTTGTTGTGAGACAGGAAGCCAGTAAGCTCAAGGTCAAAGACATCAACTCATTCCTTCATTACTTCCTTCCTCCTCTCTCTCTGTCCTAAAAGGACCTCTCTTCTCTTCTCCTGCTCTCCCTAAATCTTTCATCCACAGCTGTCTCAATTTAATCTCTATCACTCTGGGCATCTCTTTCTTTCACTGCCTCTTCTGTCTTTTGGTGTCATGCTCTCTCTTTCATAACTCTGATTCTGCCTGTCCTAGGGTTGCCACGACTGAAAAATGCCAATGCCGAATATTATTATTCTCAATACCAATTTAAATATCAGAGAAATATTTATAGATATGCAATTCAACACACTCCTTTGTTTATTCAAATTAAATAATGATACAATGTTAAATTAATTCAGAGCCTTGCAGCCTTCAGTATTTCAAAATTTCAACACGTTTGTCCGAATAAACTAAACGAACTTGTCCTAGTATTTAAAGTGAGAATCATTCTTAATTCTGAGGGGGGAAAAGGATTTGAATGTTTTTAACATCTTTGACATTTCTCTACAACAGAATTCCATTTGAAATATGAATCCTTATAACTAAAGCCTTAAGACACGGAAAAATTACTTCAGTGTCTTCTTGTGATAGTGCTGATGTTTATATAGTGTTTGTTCCAGATCAGACACGTTTTTGTGCTCCACTGCACTACTTTTTAATTGTTTTTCTATGTAAACATGCACTACACAGACGTCTTTGACCTTTGTGCTCACATCTCGTGTCTTTTGCAGCATCATAATAGGCTCATTTTAAGGCTGCTCTGATGCTGGATTTAAAAAAAACAAAACAAAGCAGCATCAGAACTGCCTGCGACACAAATAGCATAATTGTAGTACAGGTTTTATTGCTAATGCATGTTCACACAGAATTTGGAGCAAGTAGAAACAGCCTATAAGCTGTGCTGATAATGTTCATAGTGTTTGCAATACATCAGTCTCATTCACTCACATTGATGTCTCTCTTTCGTTCCAGCAACATTCTCATCCTCTCCTTCTCATCCTCCAGACTCAGTCTCTCTGATAGTGCTGACCTCTGCTGGATCTCTGTTGATTGTAGCTGCAGTCGGGATCTTCTGCATCAACAAGAAATATAGAAAAACTGATCAAGAAGGCAAGTGTTACCTGATGCTACATCTGTGAACATAGGGGTATACTTTAATAATAAACCTGAAATAATAAAGCATTTTTATGAAGAAAAACAAGACCTTTTGTTAAATTTAATACCTCTATTATTATTGTTCAAACAGTTCAGACTCATACAGAAGAGATCACTTACTCTGATCCAAAGTTCTACAAAAGCAGCGCACAGAAAGCGGTAAGATCTTTTATAACTGTCGCCTGTGTCTTGCCCCTTTATATTTATAAAAGCACTAGCAAATTAGATGTTTTTGTCCCATAACTGCCCACACTTTCTTTTTCGTACTACAATAAAGATAGCAAAGACCATTTACACACCCACCCACACACACACACAAAAAAGCTTGTAAAATAAAATAAAATAAATAGCAAATGTGAGATATTACAATGGCAACAACTAAAGTCACAACTGTTTTATTTATATACTTATTTTTTTACTTTGAGGTGGAAAGGAGCTTCTATAGTTAAGAAATAAATAAGATTTGAAGGCAAAACAGAACAAAAAATCTGATAGCGTGCAAGATCTTTAAACATTGCTCTCAGATAAGTGTAAAAACAGTTAAAGGTCACATATTTGACACCTTTCTGGAGTTTTATTTTAGGTTTTGATGTCCTTAAGAATATATATTTGCGGTATAAGAACCAAAAACCATCTCAATATATTTTTACAGCTCCTCTCTCAGGCGCTCTGCTGAGAACAGGTCGATTGCCCAAAAGCTGTGTACGACTAAGAAAGTTCGTAAAAACGATCGTACGACTGATCTTAATATTACGGTCTGTTTCCCAAAAGCATCGTAACTTAAGTAGCACTTGAAAAACATAGTTGAACTATGAGTGCTCTAGAGTAATCGTAAAGCCCTAAGCGCATCGTAAGAAGACATATTTATGCGGTCACCTGCAGGACAATCGACAGATTACACCTTTAACTTTATTCAAGTGCGATGTGATTATAATATAAAGTTTTGATTGTACTTTATTCTACATTTTATTACTATATTAGGCTACTTTATTATACTTTTTTTTTTATGAATTTATAAATTAAACAATTAAAAAGAGCAGAAAAAAATTGAAATACACATCTAAACTGAATGACTGAACCAAACAAAAACAAAAAATGAATAAAAGAAGTAATTTAAATATGCTTCAAAGACGGGGGGGGGGGGGTTCTTCAATGATTACTGACGTGCTCCACAGGGCATTCAGGCCTTCCCTCTACATTTATATACACTGAACAAATTATAAACGCAACACTTTTGTTTTTACCCCCATTTTTCAGAAATGAACTGAAAGATCTAAGACTTTTTCTATGTACACAAACGGCCTATTTCTCTCAAATATTGTTCAAAAATCTGTCTAAATATGTGTTAGTGAGAACTTCTCCTTTGCCGATATAATCCATCCACCTCACAGGTGTGACATATCAAGATGCTGATTAGACAGCACGATTATTGCACAGGTGTGCCCTAGGCTTGCCACAATAAAAGGCCACTCTAAAATTGGCAGTTTTATTCACACACGCACAATGCACTGAGTATCGCAGTTTTGAGGGGGGTGCAATTGGCAAACGAGAAGTGCTCACTAACACAGATTTTAGACAGATTTGTGAACAATATTTGAGAAATAGGCCTTTTGTACATAGAAAAAGTCTTAGATCTTGAGTTCAGCTCATGAAAAATGGGGAAAAAAGTGTTGCGTTTTCGTGTGTCAGTGAAAGCATTTGTAATTGCTATATACATTGTTTGATAATTGGTGGATGGAACAATTAAGGTAGCTTGTACAATAGTGTCCTGCTGAAATTGAAAATATATACATCTCATCATGAGATAGACATGGTGAGTGTCTTCTCTACTATACATAGAGACCTGCACTCCCGCGGGAGTATTGCGGGACCCACGGGACCCAACACAACAGAGTGCGGCGCAGGACAACTCTTGATGGGCGAGTGCGGGTGCGGGAGGGGTAAGAGACTTGGTTCACTCTTAAAAAAGGTGCTTCAAAAGGTTCTTCAAGCGATGCATAGAAGAACCATTTTTGGGTTCCACAAAGAACCATTCAATCAAAGGTTTTTTAAAGAACCATCTCTTTCTTGCGTTTTTGTAATATGAAGAAAAAACCTTCTTTCACCACAAAGAACCTTTTGAGAAACAGAAAGGTTCTTCAGATGTTAAAGGTTTCTTCATGGAACCATTTAGACAAAAAGGTTATTCTATGGCATCGTGAAGCAACCGGTATTTTTAAGAGGTGTGTGCGGGATGCGGGAGAATTAAATGATTCACGGGACTCCCGCAAAAAATATCTAAACAAGAGTGTCTTAAACATAAACATTTTTTATTATTTATCCTGTGCACAAAAGCAACTGAACAACTAATAGCTACTTAACATTAAAAGATGACACCTGCGCAAGATAGGCAGAGTTTATTATTTATAACACGTGTTTAAAGGTTGCGCAAATGTAGCCAATCACAAGACCTCAGCTGTTGTTTCGAGAACGCAATGGCCACTCAGAGGTGATTAAGTTAGGAATCTACTCACCACAGTGAAATCCTCTCATTTTAACACATGAAGTGTAGATACTGTGAACGATTCATTGTGCATATATTTAATGTGTTATAACAGAGCTTTATGAGATCGCGTTTAACTGAGATAAAGGAAGGCGCCTCGCATTCTGCATGCCAACCCATGCACGCAGAAGCCCATGCGTGCTTGTTTTAGTTAAAAATAACAGTGTTCTGTGAGTGTTGATGCTTTAATAACAAATATTTTATTGGGAGTGTTTATGCTGGGATGTTGTGGAACTTAGGAGATGTTACAGAACCATTTCATGTAAATTTCTACGATGTACTGAAAAAAATCTATATAGATTACTTTTATGCGGGCTTTTGCGGGCGGGAGCGGGACAAAACATGAATGCCGCGGGCGGGAGAGGGACCAGATAAGATATATTTCTGCGGGAGCGGGCGGGCGCGGGACAGAATCTTGAGGGAGCGGGACTGAAAAATCCGTCCCGCGCAGGTCTCTACTATAAGTTAGATGTGATCACCTCATAGTAACAATCCTGTTAGATCGTCCATCCTTTGAGTGAGAGTGTAGCGTTACAGGTCGGCCGATCTGGTTATGTGGTTAAAGTTAACCTTTTCGAAATTTTTCCATGTTGTTGTTGCTCAGCAATAGCATGGACGCGATGTTGTCTGGGGGTTTGGCAAAAGGAGATTGGGACTGTGGGCGGTGCTCGGGTGGTGACTGAAGGCGGGTGACTGTGTAGTTCTGACATACCCCCCCCCCCCCCCCCACCTTTTTACGGAAGTCACCAACGGTTCGTGAAAAATCACAGCTACTTTAAGCAGGCTGTGTGCGTTTTACTGTGGACTGACTGTTTTGAAAATTATATGGTAGTTACATAGCACCTAGACCTCAGTTATCGTGAAAAAAGCCAGGAAATTTCAGTTTTGACAATATGGGACCTTTAACGTGCTCAAGTTCAGTGTGTTTTCGTGAAACATGCATTAAGTCTAAAAGAAAAGTGAAGCCTTCAGGTAACCAGTGTGAGAAAAATGATGGAAATATGTCTGCTAATCTAAGCAAGCATGAGTTTGAGATAGAAAATGTGTAAAAAATAAAATAGAAACAGTCCATGAAAGAAATAGTTTGGCAAATATTCAGTCAAATCTCCTTTATACCTCATGCAAACCTTTAAAAAAACAGAACTGATATTAAACATGCTTCTGTCTAACAGAGCTGCCACTGCTGTCTTGTATAAGGAAACAGAGACTAAAACTGCTTACATTTTTACAGGATAGTATTAGAATTAAACACCCCATGTAACACTGACAGGAAGGACCCCTGAAATGTATATGCAATCATCATAATTTCATAAAACAAGATTCTTTTTGAACTTAGGATGCTGAAGACTACCATATGAAATGTTAGACGTGCTATCAGACATCTCAAACTGAATCTTAAGAATCAAGCACATTAACTGTGGTAAACTCTTTCATTATCTTCAAGGCTTTTGTAACTTCTGTCTTTGTGTTTTCTTTCAGGAAGTCAAACAGGAGGATGAGGCGATGTACGCACGTGTCGTACGAAACGTTGATCGAGCTCTTTAATGATGTGGTGATTACAGTCATTTTACACGAATGCTAGAAAGATGGCTATAGCAACAAAGCTGTTAAACATGCAAAAGTGCGTTTGTTCTTACATGATGTTTCAGAGAAGTGCTTTCCGCAAAAACCCAATAAGCTTTTTTAAGTGCACGTAAACAGGGTCACTATTAATAAATATATTAAAATGATAAATAAATCGTGAACCCTATAATAAAATGTTACTAATTGTATTTATATAATTAAAAACAAAAAAAGTAGAATCAAGCTCCATTGGGGTATTGGGTTCTCAAACTTTTTGGACTAGTGCTCCGCTTATTATCCAGGACCCTTACTGCTCTATTCAAAAAATTTAAGTTTGTCTTCCTTTAAAGGGATAGTTCTTTTTTTTTAAGTAATTTTGCTGTTAATTTACTCACCATGATGTCATTCAAGATGAAGAAGGTGACACTTTTTTCTTCAGTAGAATGGTAAAGAAGATTTTAAGCTGATACTGTTGTCCTTGGTGATTCATATAATGCAAGTCAGCAGCTACCGGCACTTGAAAGTCCAAATAAATCATATGCAGGTAAGACAAAATAACTAACCGTGGCTCCTGACAATATATTGAGGTCTTATGAAGTGAAACGATCAGTGTGTGCAAGAAACTGAACATTAACATTATTACCTGTAATCCAGAACCTCAGCAAACAGTTGGAATTGATGTCGGTTCGCAATGATTTATTTTGAACTGGTCTTTTTATGTGAACCAGTCAAATCCGACTGATTGTCTGGAAACCTAATGAAAGTTTGTATGGTTTCCATGGGCTTATGTAAAAATGTGAGCTGATGAAGACTAGTTTGTTCACTTTATATGATTTAGAATGTAACGATCACATATGCCACATCATTATTGGGTGTTTTAATAATATAATGGTTTGTATGTTGCGTCAATGCGTGATTATGTAAACAAACTAGTGAACTGAACCAGTTTATTGAAATGAAGTGTCCGAAAGAACCATTTGCAGAAACGAATCCGATTTCCCCATTTACATCAGTCTAGGTAATAAAGGCACTAATGTTGCAAATAATGTTCATTTTCTTGCACCCACTGTCGTTCATTACATAAGCCTCAATTATATTCCTCAGAGAAGACACGGGTTCATTTTGGTGCTTCTTTCTCAGCTCTCAGCGAAGGCGGTCGCATTTCCTCCTTCTCCTCCACGTTACTTTCCATCTTTTTGCTCCTCTCTCTTGTCCACTGTTCCTATTTTGAGAGACTCTCTCCCGCACCTGCTCTCCAGACTAAAAAGAAAAAATATAGAATAAATATGGATTTGATCAACTGGTATCGCACGCAATTGACACATCATTCTCGACAAGACGCTGGGTTCGGGGGACTAGCTGCCTGCCGGACGTTTGCAGCTGGCTACACGATGACGCGGGGAAAGGTGGCTGGTCGTCTAAGTACTGTGTCTTAGCGGCTCTGTCGTGGTGGACATTGAAGATATTACCTATTCGGAACCATGAAACATGTTTAGCTGATAGGATTTAGGAAATTGCCTGGTTTATCGAGAAATTCAGAACGAGACACAAAAGCCTCACAGGTGCCCGTCAGATTGAAGCCAGGTGGGCCAGAGCACGTAGCTCTGAGACTGAATTTTAACCGGCAAAATGGATAACATCACGGAGGAAGCTCACTGCTTTGCAAAAAAGGAAAAGGGATCGATCGGAGACCAGAATGGCCAAAAAGAGAGTAGTCGTGTAAACTGGAATGCTGCTACTTGCCCCAAGACTAAACAAAATCTTTATCTTATCTGCTTTTGGCTCCCCTCAACCAGCACTGGCCTCTGCCAAGGCCGCTGTTGGGACAACTACTACCCCGTGAGAGCACTGCAGTGAGACGCTCTTGTGTTCCTTCCCCCAACTCCTGACATTTACCAACCTTGCCCAGATCCCTCGCCTTCGCCGCTTTGTTCCGCCAGTCTGACAAGCGGGTCTGCGATCAGCGCCTAGAATGGCTGCAGGACCGGAAAGCTGCTTGCCTGTGCTGGATTACCTCCACCCCCCCTATCCCCCTACACTGTTGCAAGTCGTGTGTATCTGTATTGATGTGCTTATGTTGCTGAGATGTTTTTTTCCTGTTCCCACTGTGCTCCCCATAGGAGCATAGTCTGGGGTCTGTTTTTTTTATCTCCTCCCTTCCCTCATGTTATGCTGTATTTCTTCTAAAAATCCCCTGTCCTCCTGTCCTGTCTACCCCCTTGTCATATTGTATGTATGGACAGGTGGATGGCTAATTTCGCTGGTACCTGTGATCAGTGACAATAAAGGGCTCATTCATTCATTCATTTTATGAATCACCAAGGAGCATGTTTTCAGCTAAAAATCTTTGCTGTTCTACTGAAGAAAAAAAAAGTCACCTACATCTTGGATGGCCTGAGGGTGAGCAATTAAACAACATTTCATTTTTGAGTGAACTGTTCCTTTAAGTGCATGTAAACTCTGAACAGCAATATTACCACTTTATTCAAATGGTTTTATTTGTGTTGTATGTCATTTAGATAATCTTTGTATGATATGCTTATTGTGATCCTGCATTAACATGTTAATGTGTGTTTCAGTTATACTAGAGGTCAAAGGGTCAAACATAATCATATAGAGAGAAAGTATTAGAAATAAATAGAAAAAACAACTACATGTAATAAATATTTATTTAAAAGAACATGTATTGTACAAAAAAATTTAATTAAAAAAACAGCCACTTCATTTGTTCCAGCAACTTATTCTCTCAATTCTCTCAGTGCATTCATATCAAAAGTCATTATTTAAAAAGCTGACAGCCATTCAGAGGGTCAAATACACCACACAGAAAATTTTAGCAAAAAACTCTGCAGAACGACAGTAGAAATTAGCAGTAAACTTATGATATTGCTGTCTTTTTATAGTATTGCAAGCACAATCATACCACAGAAGGCCTCGTTTAATACCTGGAAATAAATGTGGTTTTCTTTGTTTTGGCAGACAGCATGTGCATGAAAATGTGTCTATACTGGACGTCTGTGGTTAATGTATGCTAGAGTGTGCATGTCTTGAGGTGTGAATAGTGTGTGTTTCGGTGAATAGCATGTGCATCCACAATTTGCATTCCTCTTTATGTGAAACTGTTTTACTGTGAAATAAAGTACACAATCTATGAATGCTGATGTTTGAGAAAAAAGATTATTGTCTGAATGTGAAATAATATAAAATATCATATACTATATGTATGTGAAATGTCAGTTTGGTGTTCAGCAGAATATTCATCTGTCTATCGCTGATTTCTATCAGTCGTTGATTTGCAAACTAATGCAGTGATCCTGCAGATAAGAAGTGTTAGCTTCAGCAGAAATTATTTCCAGCTCTAGCGACACTTAGAAGTCGTTTCTGAGAAGTTTCCACTATTCTTGATATCACACATATCTGTTTAGTGAAGCACATGTCATGTTCGTTGTCACCAGCGAGGACAAAATGGTAATTCATTTAAGAATAAATGCATTGCCCCCCCCCCCCCCCCCCCCCCCCGTGAAATGAAAATGCATATTTAATACAAGTTGTAGTATTTATGCAGTAATCATTTTCTCCATACTGTGCAGAAGTGATGATTATGCTAAGAGATGAGAATGATCATTTTGTTTTCATTCATTTTTGAAAATTATAAGCAATAAGTTTTTTGGAGTCATTATAAATTTTATAATAAATCAGTATAATGTAGCTGAATATATATATATACACACATACACACATACACACACACACACACACACACAACACACACATAATGTACATACATACATAAACACATACATACATACACACACACACACATACATATTCAGCCTTTTCATCAGGGATAAAAAATAAAATAGCTTTTATATTAGAAAGATCTGCAGAAAAAAAATCCTAATGCTGTCATGAAGTAGAAACATGATTATCCCTTTCTTTTTGTTCATATGTGGTCAGGGTAATTCCTAATAAAGTCAGAGAAATTTGTTTTAAAATAATTCGATATTATCCTGTAAGGATTTATTAGTTAAGAATAAAGAAGGGTATTCGCCATTATGTGTTTTTTTCTAAAGAGCAGTCAAAAACAATATTGCACTTTATTTTGGGGTACTTACTAAATTATTTTGGACCCAAGTTTCATCGTTTATCTTTGATTTAAATACACGTTTGTTTTTATGGGATGAGATACTGTTTTAGTGGAGATGGATAATTGATCAAATCTTATTTTATTTATATGTCAACTGTACCAAATGGAAGACTGTTTTCCACTGCTTTAAATATATTTTATGATTCTTTAATCTCAATACATAACAATTATAAAGATGTATTTCCCTGTTGTTAACAACAAAAAATAATATAATAATCAAAAAGCTAAAAAATAAAAATAAAAAACACCATGTGCCTAAAGCTAGTCTATCGCTCTCTAGTGTTCACAACTAGATTTTTCCTCTACAAGAATAGCTCTACTTGGTGGGCTTTTAACAGATAGAGCTCACAGTAGAGCAGCAATCCAATGACTTTAATAAATAATTTAAAGCTTCAAAAAGCCGATTAGTCACAGATATGTAAAATACTGTCGTGTTCTGTTAGTGTTTTGAAAGTATTCAGGTCTAAAACAGGTTTTATCTGCAGTGCAGAGTCGTTCATAAACAAGTTAAATAAAATACAATCAATTTAACAAAGTTAACATTATTAACCTTAATGCCCTGCTTGATTATAAAGTTAACTATCATTGCTGAGGATATCATTGTCGGTTTGATTTAAAGGGGTCATATGATGCGATTTTCAAGTTTACCTTTCTCTTTGGAGTGTTACACGCTCATTGTGCATAGATAAGATCCCGGAAGTTGCAAAGACTAAAGTCTCAAAACCAAAGAGATACTCTTTATCAAAGTTAAGACTCTGCCACACCCCCCTAAAACGGCTCGTTCTAACACGCCCCCACATATCTACCTCACTATGTGGAAATATTTGCATAATGCGGCCTAAATGTTCACGCAAAGAAAGAAGGTGTGGTTTCAGTAACCGCAGTTAGTGTTGAAGCAGCATGTCAGGGAGACGCTGTGTGTTTCTAGGCGAAAGCAAAAGCACTTTATTGGCCTTCAGAAAGTAGATGCATTTAAAGAATCTTTAAGACTACTTACAACAGAACAACAATGCATTTCATGGACGACCGTTTGGTGAACCTAGGAGAAGAGGTAATTCTGACTTTGCTATGACAATCTGCTTCTGAATCAGCTACTGTTTTGTTATTAGTTAAATATTTGCTATTGACTGTTCAAATTCGGAGTTTTGCGCATCGTGTGTGCATGTGCGAGCGAGCGAGAGAGAGAGAGAGAGAGAGAGAGATCCTTGAGATGAACGCGAGAGCGAGGCGAGAGAGAGGTTGTGAGAGATCGAGAGAGACAGCGTCACATCACAGTAGAGTCAGCTGTCTTAACTGCGGCTTGTGTACTGAATCATTACTGTGTCTGTCACGCGACTCTGTTCCCCTTTCAGGCTTGAACTGATGGTAAAACTAATGACATTATTTACTGTCTTTACATTTATTTTGAAAGATAAAGCTCGCGATTAAGGTAAGGGGCGTTACATTTCCGACGACGTGGATTGTGGTGTTCTGCCAATCACAATGCACTGGGTCAGCTGACCAATCAGAGCAGACTGCGCTTGTCGGAAGGAGGGACTTTGTAGAAAACTAAGCGTTTGAGAGAGGCGGGGCATAGAGGAAAAATAGTGTGTTTTTTGAACATTAAAGCATGTCAACATATTCTGTTACACCAAATACACAAAATAATGATCTTTAAAAAAGAAGCATCATATGACCCCTTTAAAAAATGCAAGTAAAGAGTCCACTTATCTAGTGCTGCTCCAAACGATATCAGCGCGTCAGAGTTAAATGATTCATTCAGACTGAGTCGCGACTCGTTTTAAACCGTTCTGCTCATCTGTTTGGCCAATTCATTGAAAAGAGCCGACTCAAAAGAGTGATTCATTCCTTAGTCGCTGGTTCTTTTTCTAAACAGCCGACTGAAAATACTGGGCACATGACATGATTGTCGACATGTCAGGGAATTTAAATAATGATTTAACAAATCACCTAAATGATAAAAAAAACAAAAAACGGGATTTAAAAGCGACTGGTCGTAAATTACATTTATAGTCTTACGCGGTGATAGAGTATGAGTCCCGTTTACAACAGTTGACAAATGTAACAGACAAGGGCTGTTTCATAAAACATGAACACGAATTATAGTCACTAATATTATACACCTCTTCTACGTAACGGTCCACAAATCTATTCTCACATGAATTACACTCAATGATTTTACGTAAGATAGAAGAAAATTCACAAACTACAATTAAAAGCTTATTCAAATGCAATTAAATTAGCAATTCAAAATAAAAACATCTTTCAAACAGAACAGCACTCGTAAAAATAGCAGCCTCCAAAATGTGTCAAAGTAACGTTACTGAAGAAAACCTCACCTTGAAGGATCCTGATGGCGTTTGTGAGGGATGGTGAAGATCTGAGCTGTTTTCTGGGATTTGCTATGCGGTTACTAGGTTGTTCTGGTTGTCAGGTGGCTGTTTACTGCTCAAAAGAGCTCATCCCAAAACTATGATATGGTTCGAGACTCTCCTGTAAAGTCTGGCTGTTTTCACCTGTAGCTGTAGGGCATACATCTGACCGATTGTAAAGGAAGAGCACATGCAGAATATAACTCTGCAATAGTTACTATTTGTGTTCCTCAGAAAGTCATAATTTACATAATTTTCTTTTACCAAGAAAAGTCCAACAAGACGAAACTTCTGTGCGGAAGTTACTAACTTCAGAAGATGCGCGTGTGTGTGACGACACGCCGCGAGATGCACACATAAACATTCACTTTTAAACAAATAAAACGTCAAATGGCATTACTTCATAATAAAACATGCAGCAAAAAGTTGCGGGGGAATCAAATGTGAACACACTAAATGACCCTTCACGCAGTGATGCGTTTGTTTTCACAGCAGTTATAAACTGTCTGTGATATACTGCAGCTGTGCTCTGTGGTCGTCTCTGCTTGGTGGCGTGGCTACTTGGCTTTCTGGTTAAAAAGAAAAAGAATAGATATAAAGATTGTGAAATATTGAGATTTAATCTGTGATATGACAGGATTTATGCAAGGATTCACTAAAATACATTTAGTCATTTAGCAGACGCTTTTATCTAAAGCGACTTACAAATGAGGACAATAGAAACAAACAAAACTAACAAAAGAGCAACAATATATATAAGTGAAATGACAGTCTCGGTTAGAATACAGTACACGTGAAAGGTATATTAGATATATATCCACACACACACACACACACCCACGAAAAAACCACGTAGATAGAATAGAAAAAAATAGAACAGCTAGTGTTAGTTTTTTTAAATAACAAAAATAAAAGAATAAGTGAATTAAAAATTAGAATATAGAGTGCTAGAGTTAGAGGGTTAAATGAAGATGGAAGAGATGTGTTTTAGCCGATTCTTGAAGAAGGACTCAGCTGCTGGATGAGTGGGCAGGTCATTCCACCAGGAGGGAACATTTAATGTAAAAGTCTGTGAAATTTATTTTGTGCCTCTTTGAGATGGCACAAAAAAGCAACGTTCACTTGCAGAATGCAAGCCTCTAGAGGGCACATAATTCTGAAGTAAAGCATTTAGGCAAAGGGGTGCAGAGGCAGTGGTGGTTTTGTAGGCAAACATCAACGCCTTGAATTTTATGCGAGCAGCTACTGTAGCCAGTGCAAATTGATGAACAGAGGTGTGAGATGCGTTCTTTTCGGTTCATTAAAGACTAATCTTGCAGCGGCATTCTGGATTAATTGTAGAGGTTTGATGGCTGAGGACGCGGCCAGAGGCAGTCCGCAAAGTCCCAGGTTGGTATTTCAGAACACAAGAGCTTGAACAAGGAGTTGTGAAGCATGTTCTGAAAGAAAGGACCTGATCTTCCTAATGTTGTATAAAGCAAATCTGCAGGACTGGGCAGTTTTAGCAATGTGGTCTGAGAAATTCAGCTGTTCATCATTCATAACTTCAAGGTTTCTGGCTGTTTTTGAAGGAGTTATGGTTGATAACTGACTGACTAGATGGTGAAATTTTGATAAAGTGATGGGTTTGATGGAACCACAAGAGTTCTGTCTTGGCAAGGTTGAGTTGAAGGTGATGGTCCTTCATCCAGCAAGAAATGTCTGTTAGACATGCTGAGATGCGAGATAAATGCAAATCATTTATATTTGATTTAAATTCAAATATAGGCTAGTTATAAATAAAACCAGCAGGAAGTTCTACATGTGGGTGCAATTACATTTGCCAACGTTATAAAAATTATATTTGATTTTATTTGGAACAATAAACCACACTGGAGGAAAAATAATGACAAATAGAAGATTTTAATAATTTGCTTTGTTTTTTGCACAATGACAGTAAATAATATATATTTTTTAAATTATGATTTACTATTAGGCTATTTATTGATTTATTTATTGTCCAAAAGTATAATTGGATCTTTTAATCATGAACATTCATAAATAGCAACATATTTTAGGTATATTTTAGGAAGCATGTATCTTGTGGACAAACTACGAACTACAATGTAGTTCTTTCTACATAAAACAGATAACCTACTATTATAATTTTTTATGTTTTTAGTTCTCATTTATTAGCACGTTAGAAAATAATGAAATGTATGTTCCCAGCAGGAGGAGCAAGGTCTGGGGAAAGAGAGCCTTGAACAGAGAGGATGAATCTGCTGGAGGATGAGCATGGTAACAGCGCTTTCCCAGCAATTTCCTTAAAAAAAACTGACGATTTAAATGTTTAGAATTCACATTCACGTTAACAAACAGAAAATTAATTAATACAGTATTAACAGTCTGCTATGAACAAGAAGCAATTTTATTGTATCTTTTATAGGCTAATCACTTATAATCAGTCCTCTAAGTGCAGTTGTTCAAAAGTTCAATACGAATCAGAATTATCGAAATAATCCCCCCATTTTACAATTCAGCATCAGATCATCCATCTCACTTTTGTGCCGGTTTTTAAAGCATCACTGGATTGGATCTGATCCAGATACGAACACTGGACATTTACAATTATTCGTTACACAATTTCCTTCGAAAAGTAATTGAGCACATCTGTGTTTTATACTGTATTAGTGTTTCAAATGAAAAACATATACATAAATCCTGTTTTGGGTTTCCTTTAGACTGATATTTATATCCAAATTTGACTTGAAGAAAATATTTGATTTGTTCATTAAAACTCACGTAAACATGGTACATAAACATGCTTTTCCTTTGAATTGAAGTGATCTTTTCATAATCAATAACTGAAATAATCAAATAAAGAGTTTTAACTCAATATAGATCAGCGAAAAGTCTCATATACTGAATTAATAAACACACAACAGAATTATTCACACTCAACATTTTATTTTCTTAATACTAATACCGCAAACTGAAAATACTGGGATGCATTTCCTGGTATTAGCAGTGGTTTATAAACAAGCAAAAGCTGAAGGAATGAAATGTTTAGACAGTAAGATCATCTGTAAGTCCTGTATGAACACAGAGTATCAGAGCACTGCAGTCTCCAGAAAAACACTGAATTCAGAGCACAGTTCAGATATCACACACATCTTATCAGGTGACAGATTTAAAAACTAAATATAATGCTGTCTATATTTACAATACAAAATATTTAAGCATGAACACTTCAATAAAGCACAAATATGTGCGATGTAACAGCACAAGAGCATCAATTAAAAACCAACAAAAATTATAGCATATATATATTTTTTAGCTTGAGATTACTTCTGCATAATCTTGCAGGTGTAACAACAATCAAGCCATCTCTCAGTGTAACATCCTGCGTTACCATGAATCAGTCAAACTGGCTTTTAGTACAAAAGAATATAATATCAGTGCAATATAAGCATCAGCGCAAACAGCAAACTGTTACATCAACTTCATCATAAATCAAAGCTTGTTTCTCTATTTATGTAAAAACAAATCAACTTAAAGTCTTCACTCGTTACGTTACAAAAACTCAAATGGCTTGCCTTCATACCCTCTTCATGTGTATATTGTTATAGTGACTATAATCTTCACATTTCAAGCGGTTGGTCAATTCATATCCCTTCATTGCATGATCCTTGGGTCCGGTGTCCCATTCCAAGTACGGTTTTGCCCGTTCACGTCAACATTTGTGAAGAAACAGGGGGAAAAAAAATAAGTCCAAAAGAGAAAAACAAACAGTCTGAACTAAATACCATAAACACTGATCCGCTTGTCAGACTAGTGTTCATAAAGGAATTAATGAAGCCACAGTCACAAACATTAAATGCTGAGAGTTATGAACCAGAAGGAAGAGCTATGCTGTAAGTAAATTATTAAGCTTCTGGTTAATGCTAATTTCCCTTTTCTTGACCAGTACATTAACAATAACTGTGATATACAGAGGACTAGAGTGACACTTAATAATAATGGGTCAATTATTAATAGTGTTTCAAAAGTAAGAAACCTACACATTACTAAAGATAAGGACTAATTATTCAAATATAATCATTTAAGAAATATCTGTTGTTGTTAAAATTACGTAAACGTCTTTCTTTTAAACTGAGTATCGTATTATTTTCCACAGCAAGATGTTTCTCAAATAGGTTAAGATCTGAATGAAGGCCAGTGTGTCTAGCAGAGACAGAGTTTTATGGTTATCTTAGAAAAACAGCAGTCAGTCAAAAATCTTACAAGGTCAGCTCTGTCTTATCTTTGGTGTTAATGCTTGTTAAGTTGTTATGCTGTCTGAAGAACACAGGAATTAACCAACTCATACACATTTACAGTGTGAGTTCTTCCTGATAGATACAATGCCTTCCTAAAAACAAACCGATTTTAATTTATTGTAAATCTTTCATTTTCATAGGCAGACAAGAACCCTCTTAGACATGAAGAGCCATCTCACTCACATAAGCAGCCAATCAAGAATTCATTAGTTTTGTGTCAAGAAAAAATCTGTCCAAAAGTAATGAAAATATAGATTATAGAATATGACGGATCTGAGGATTCCTCAAATGCCAACTGTGTGTGTTTTGTGTAAGAGAGCAACCATTATTTGTGTTGTGTTTTACTGCTTTCTTTTATATCATTATTCTTCATGCATCATTATAATCATTTATTATTCAATTAATCATCTAATCCTTTATATACCATGATTAGTCCTATATATTATATTACATATGGGGGGTTTATTATTGTTTTTATATGATTTTTTCCATTGTTGTTTAGTCTTATGACTGTGTGCTTTGAAGGGCTGTTTGTCTTCATGAATAAGAGATACGAGGAATGTTTATGGAAACTCGAGGTTTATGGGATGTTGTTGTGAATCAATACTTATATAACAATACTTGCTGGATTTGTGCTGGTCAGACGAAGTCTAAGCACTGAAACATACACAACTAAGACTATTCAATAAACTCTGCTCCTTTTATCATCACTTCGTCTCCTGCTTCTTCTCTTCTCTGGCTTTCCTCAGTCAACTTCTTGGTTGATAGAAGGCTGTTAATACAGTTTTGGTATTTTGGATACCAGACAGACTTGCTGTTAAACAGGGTTGGGTATTAGACTTCTCACGGAAGAGTTGTTCGGTTACAAACAAAACAGATATTCTGAAGAGATTCTGCTCGGGGTGGATCCTAATATATGGGTGGAGGCATGATCTAACAGTATGGACCGAAATATGACTTCATACATAAAGCAGGTACCTAATAAAGCAGAGGCGTGTTCTCTTAAGTTCAGAAGCTGAATAAAGCATCAATCAGTAAGACGGGAAATAAGTGGTTTTTCCAGTAATCTTCGTCTGTGTGACGTGATATGTATGGCTCTATGACTCTTACTGGATACCAGGAAACCTACCACAAAACACAAACATGCAGAAAACTGTGAAGTTTGGTTTTCTACAGACACACAGAGAAACAGCTCACAGTAGTTCCGTATTGCCCTTGTCTGTATTAGATTGGACAGTAATCGATTATTTTTTTTTCTCACATTACATAAAATGCTCGTGTGATCCTACTTGGTCTTTTAGTTCAGAGACTCGTGCGGACGCTAGTACATACAACAGCAGCGATAATTGCTCGAGCCACCGAATCACAGCACAACAAAACCTGTTACAGCAGCTGGAGACACACTTGAATCTGAACAGATAAAGACGAGACGGACAGTAGTGTGAAAGTGTGTTCTGCCCATCATAAAACACACTATTTTTAAACATCAGTGATATATAACCTGAGTGAAGATCTGATACTGTAAGGATAGAGAGAGACGGACATAGTGTGAATGTGTTCTTGGATCTATAAACAAACTACTAATATAGCTGCAGCAGCGGGATGACGAGAACAAGCCTGGCCGCAACCCTACACAATGATGGCTTCAGAAAAAAACCAGTGCACGCAGCAAATCTTTCTTACATCCAGCTAATGTTTGTTACTTTGATCAAGTGATTTTCTCAATGCAGGGGGTGTGCTTCACTGCTCAGATCACCTTAGTTTTGTTTTACCCTAACGGCTAATTATACTGAACCACATCAAATATGAGAATAATTTTATTTTACTGGATACATTTGTACACTAAAAAAAGAAAACATTTAACTGTGTTAATTCAATTAGATTTGGCACTTGATAAACAAACAAAAATCAGCCCCAACACACACGTAAATAAAATAAATGTTCCTGTTGAACATTAAAATTGTAGAAACTTAAGTGTTCATTTAAGCATTTAAACTTTTGACTAGAGTGATCAGTCAAAATAGGCTAATTATATTATAGATAATAGGCCCCTATATAGATATACAATAGAATTATACAGAATGTAATGAAATCTTATAACATTAAGATAACATCCCTTCAAATGGAACGTGAGGGGAAACACCAAATCTTCTCACCACGAATATCAATATGGAATTTCTTCATCACTTTTCCAGTAATTCTGTTCTCCACTTTACAATTTTCTTGGTTTATTTTTTTGGAAGTTATTTGTAGTATCCTGGAGTAACCACTAGGTGTAATTTTTGTATTACAAGTGTTGTGTTCTTACCTGAATAGTTATTTGAAGATGTCGTCCCATGCGGGATGTATGCAGTGTTTATGTCTGTTGCTAAAAAAAAAAGAAAGTAAAGTGTCAACTTCAACTCAGTTCATGTAGTAGTCTGATTATTATTCAAGATACGACATTATTGAAGGTGAGATCTCTAGTTAAAGTATTACTGGACATCATTATAAGATGGTATGAACGTCTTTACTCAACACATGTTGAACTACACAGATACTTCCGGTGCACACACGTAAGTATTGCGTAACACAACATATTACGTATCACAACACCAGTCAGAGCAATATTCATCTGAATACTCAATCTCGCTTCACCCTAATCCATTAACTTGCTTAAGCCCATCAACGGTCCCAGATTTTGTTAGTTCACATTTACGGCATGCTTTTACTATCAAACTCTATAAACTTCTTTAATCTTTAATCTCAATCTTGACAAACCTCAAGTAATACAAAAGTTTAAAGACTCATGCAAAGGGATTTAAAAGCATTACCCATTCATTGATTAATGTACATATTATATCTTAAGAGATCATTATAGTTCTTGTCAATTTTCCAATAAAATTACACACTGCGAGGTGTTTTCAGTAGTAAAATATCTATCTTCTTTTATCTATCTATCTATCTATCTATCTATCTATCTATCTATCTATCTATCTATCTATTACTTCTTCTTCTTCTTCTTTGTACGATTTAGTCGTACGGTTTGCGGTTGACAAGCCAACTTATGGTGTATTACCGCTACCAACTGGACTGGAGTGTGAAGCATTAACGGGAAAGAGGGAAAAAGGAAACAAAAAAATAAAAAATAAATAAATAAAACAATTCCATAAATAAATAAAACAACCGGTAGTATTATTATGACATTTAAATTCTACTTTCTAATCCCGTTATCTTCAGATAACTAAGAATTTCTCTCATAGTACTTGTCTGTCCTGAGGCACAACTTAAAAGATTTGATATAGTAAAATTAATTACTCCTATGTTTCTCAGTTTCTTAAATAACTCCTCTCTTTCTTTGGTATATACTGCACAATGTAAAAGTACATGCTCAATAGTCTCTGCTTCACTGCATGTAGTACATAATCCTGACTGATGTTTCCCTATTGTGAATAATGAATGATTTGAACCAGAATGTCCTATTCGAAGTCGAGTAATTATTATGTCTTCTTTTCTATAGTTAAAGCATACTCTCCCTTTGCCAACTTGTTTTTGGATATTGTATATGTGTCTGCCCTTTAAATCCTTTAAATTTGCTGCCACTTTTTATTCATGTGTTCTTTAATTCTTTCTTTTATTTCTACTTTACTCAGTGGAATTTGTACCTCAACGTTCATATGTTTATTGCTTGTTGGCCGTACTCACACGTCAGGTTACACTCTTAAAAATAAAGGTGTTTCCCGATGCCATAGAAGAACCTTTTTGTCTAAATGGTTCCATAAGAACCTTTACCATCTGAAGAACTTTCTGTTTCACAAAAGGTTCTTTGGGGCGAAAAAAAGTTCTTCAGATTATAAAAAAGTAAGAAAAAGATGGTTCTTTAAAGAACATTTGACCGAATGGCTCTTTGTGAAACCAAAAATGGTTATTCTACGGCATCGCTTGAAGAACCTTTTAAGCACCTTTATTTTAAAGAGTGTACCCTAAGACCCTCGGACAATACCAATTTCTGAATCCTAAACGATTATAAGTACTTCATAGATTAAATCCTTTCTTGATGTTGATTGTTCACTTATTAAACTATTTAAAGCTGACAAGGAATCTGTACAAATGACTACCCTAGTAGGCTTAACTTCCTCCACCCACTGAATAGCCTTTTCTGAATGTTGACTTGTAATCTTTGGATATATACAGCTGCAGCTGACTTTCCTGATGTAGGATCTTTAGAACCATCTGTGAAGATATGGAGCATTGGAGAGTAATTTTGATCTAGATATTGTTGAACAATAACCTCCTTATAACCTCAATATATAGTTTTCTCATTCTTAACCATACGTTGTAGATGAAAATCTACTTGAGGCATAGGAAGCAACCAAGGAGGAGTATTCGATATTACAACAGAGGGACTAACTGAGATTTCTGTAATATCCAAAATCGTAGCATCTCTAGCTGCTGTCCAACCAAAACTTTTGATTTTATTTTTCCCATTTTCCCAGCAATCCTTCAATATGTCCTTTACTGGATGTAATTCTGAATGCCCTTTTACATTTATCCAATAATTCATAGTTAATTTAAATTTTCGTAAACTTATAGGCATTTCTCCCACCTCCACTTGAATGGCTGATATTGGAGAAGATCTGAAAGCTCCACTACATATTCTTAAAGATCGTGCCTGAACAGTTTCTACTTTTTTAATCAAGGATTTAGAAGCAGATCCATAAATTATGCATCCATAATCAATCACTGACCTAATCAGTGCACTATATATTCTTAGTAAAGATTACCTACTAGCTCCCCATTCTATTCCTGTTAAACATCGTAGTATATTATTACTTTTTTTGCGCTTGTCTACCAACTTCTGAATATGTATCTTAGAGGTCAACCTGGAATCCATCCATATTCCTAGATATCTTATATCTTTAACTTGTTCAAGTACTTGTCCATATAACTTCACTTTTATTTCAAGGATATGATTCCTCTTCGCAAAACAGACTAGTTGAGTCTTAGTCACCGATAGTCGAAAACTCCATTTGTTAGCCCATTTTTCCACTTCATTAACCGCTGATTGTATAACTCTTGTCACATGAGATACATTACGACCCCTTTTCCATATCGCTCCATCGTCAGCATAGAGAGATCTTCCTATATCTATTTTAACATTTTGGAACACATCATTTATCATGATATTAAACGATACTGGACTGCACACACTTCCATAAGCATAAGACACCATCCCCCAGCACTGAGGCCAATCAACAACTTGCTGAAGACCTGAATGAGTTTTACTGTAGATTTGAAACTCCCAGTCTAACACCCCACACCCGCTCTGAACATCTCTCCACACAACCATCAACACCTTCTGCAACCCCCTCTCCCCCACTCCTATGTTTCAGATCAGTGAGGATGATGTGCGCCAGGTCTTCAGAAAGAACAAGAGAAGAAAAGCACCAGGCCCAGACGGTGGGACACCAGCCTGTCTGAAAACCTGCGCAGACCAACTGGCCCCCATCTTCAACAGATCATTAACAGATCTCACTGGAGCTGTTGCGAAGTCCACTGCCTGCTTCACAAACCAAAACGCTCCACCATAAGCCCCGTCCCAAAGAAACCCAAAATTACTGGATTTAATGACTACGGACCTGTGGCTCTAACATCTGTAGTCATGAAGATATTTGAGAGGCTGGTGTTGGCTTATCTGAAGGACATTACTGGACCCTTACTAGACCCCCTGCAGTTTGCTTACCGAGCAAAAAGGTCGGGGATGATGCAGTCAAATGGGACTGGCAATTCATCCGGCAAACTCTGGACAAAACAGGACTATGTGGGACTTATGTGACTTTAGCTCCGCTTTCAACACCATCATCCCCACACTCCTCCAGACCAAACTAACCCTGCTCTCTGTTCCTAGCTCCATCTGTCAGTGGATCACCAGCTACCTGACAGCTAGCATAAACAGCCCGCTCCACCCGACAGGGGCCTCGGGACCTACAATCATAGTCGGTGCTCAAAAGGAGGAGATGAGTCTGCTTTACAGAAAGGAGGTTAAGAGCTGGCTGTTGGTTGCATCAGTCTTAAAAAACCTGGAGCTGAACACCCTCAAACAGTGGAGATGATCGTGGACTAGAGTAGAAAACCCCGACACTCCCCCATCACCATCATGACAGCACTGTGCTGCCCTGGAGTCATTCGATTCCTGGGCACCACATCTCTAAGGAACTGAAAGTAGGACACTCACAGTTGACTCCACAATGTTAAAAAGGCCCAGCAGGGTTGTACTTCCTTCGCAGCTGGGAAATTCAACCTGCTACAGGAGCTGCTGAAACAGTTCTACTTAGCCGTCATCGAGTCTGTTCTGTGCAGTTCAATAACTTTCTGGTTTGGTTCAGCTACAAAATCATACATCAGAAGACTACAGAGAATGGTTCGGACTGCTGAAATGATTATTGGTGCTCCCCTGCCTACCCTCTAAGAACTGTATACATCCAGAGTGAGGTAAAGGGCTCAGAAAATCACTCTGGATTCATCACATCCAAGCTATCTCCTTTTTGAACTTTTGCCGTCTGGTTGGCGTTACAGAGCACCGAATACCAGGACAGCCAGGCACAAGAACAGTTTCTTTCCCCAGGCAATCTACCTCATGAATAGTTAATGTTCTCCCATTGTGCAATTAACGTACAGTATGTGCAATAACCTTATAGTTATTTATCACCCTAAATCCTAGTACATCCCTGCAACTTTATTTTATTTTATTCTATTCCTATTCTATCTATAGCACACCTGTACATACACATTTTGTTTTGTGGTTTATATTTATGCATGTGTATTTTATTCACATCTTATTTTTATTATCTGTGTGTTGTTGTTGTCTCCGTGTACTGGAAGCCTGTGACGCTATAACAAATTCCTTGTATGTGCAAACATACTTGGTAATAAAGCTCCTTCTGATTCTGATCCTTGTGGAGTACCATTATCTATTTTATATATCCTGGAATATGAAGTTTAATCCAGTTAAACATTCTGCCTTCAATTCCTAATTGTTCAAACTTTGAAATAAACAACTTCTGTGCGGAAGTCCAATAAGATATTGCCGAGATGCGCGTGCATGGTGGCACGCACTGAGATGAGGTAGACACCTTATTCTTTCATATAATGAATTTGTTTATTATCTTGGGACAAATGTATCTTCTAAAGAATATTTAAAACTCATTCATTGTATCTCCCCGAAACTACTCTATTTTATAAAAAAACGAAAAGGTGTATAATCCTGTAATTGGTTCTCTTCCTAATCTGACTGTTGGGGGCCTTTCAATTAGGGATAAAAAAAAATGTAATAATATGTATATCAGAAGAATATTAACCAAAGAAAAAAGTGCTTCACCTAAGGCAATGGTGAAGTGGAAACAGGATTATCACTTCCTTGTTTTTAATATGTGGTCAGATATAAATAAATATGTAATTCCTAATAAAGTCAAAGAAACTCACTTTAAAATAATAAACAGATACTATCCATGTAATGATTTTATTAGTAAGTTTAAAGAAGGGTTTTCGCCATTATGCAGTTTTTGTAAAGAAGAAACTGAAACAATTGTACACTTATTTTTCAGTTGTAATTTTACCAAATTATGTTTTTTAATTTTTAAACTTTGTTTCTTTTTGAGTTATTTTACAAGTTTGTCACTATAACTGATGTAATGGTCTTGTTTATGGATTGTGATACTGGTTTATTGGAAATGGATAATATAATTCAACTTCTTATTCTATTAGGGAAATATCATATACATAAAGCAAAATGTTTATCGACTGTACCAAATAGTAGACTATTTTCCACTGATCTGAAGATTTTTTACGACTCTCTAACTTCAATACAGAACAATCGAAAAGCTGTAAAGACATCTAGGTGCTGAAAAGGGATACTTGTGTGTTAGAAACATGATTGATATGGTGATCTAAGATGCAGAATTTTGGTTTTATTGTTTTACAGATTTAAATGTCTTTGTATTCCCCTATTGTTATCTCAATTTTTTTTTAAAAAACGTATTCTTTCAGTCTAAAAGACATTCTTTTTTTTATTATATTGATGATAAAAATAGACCCCTAGAGTACATTGCTAACTTCTTTATTTTATATGGCAAATTCTTTATTCATAAACAGAAGTTTGCAAATAATATTCCATCCTATCCCCATTTTAAAACTGAATTAATATCACTTCTTAAATCTCTTAGTTATAGAAATAACAAAAAATCCCTAAGATTTATAAAATATTATGAAGAAATACATGTATTTAAAAGCTTTCCCTGTAAGTTCATGTTTGTATGTTATTGTTTCAATAGTGGTAATGTATGCATTCTTGTGTCTCCTTGTCTTGTCATCTTTTGTTTTTCATTGTTTTTTGTATAATCCTTGTTTGTTTTTTCTCTCTTTGTTTTATTATATGTATTTGTATGAATTCTTGACAAGTCTTATGTTATTGAGCATAATTAATAATAAAAAATGATTTACAAATAAATAAAAAAAAGAGCGGAGGTAGACATGATAACAAAAGAGAGTAAACATGATAAACATTCACTTTTTAAAAAATAAAACATGTCAAACACTACATAACAAAATTTGCAGCAAAGATTTGCGGAATCAAATGTGAAGGACGCTAAATGACCCTCTCACACACGCAAATCAAAGTAATAATAATAAACATTTCTGATCCAAGGCAACATTTTGTTTTACTTTCAAGTACTAAAACTGTTGACATATTTTTAAAAACAATACAAATCACAAAATCAAAATGACTAAAACTGTTAACTAAAATTAAAATGAAAACACAATTTAAATAAAACCTAATTGAAAATACGAATAGCATAACAAATAAAATATTTTCATGATATGCTTTGGTTTATTTAGTATATTGAAAATATAATAAAATTACTTTAAAAGTATAGTCTTTTTAATATCAAGCTTAATACTAACAGTAAAAAACCTTCTAAATGAAGTTCCATATGCATAATTTTAGGAAGGGATATTACCAAGGCTAGTGTTGACTTCACTGTCTGTTACATGGCGCACCACTGTGGACAAAGTACTTTTTAGTTTCCAAATAACACGTTTTAAAGTTACAATTTTAGAAAAAAAGAATGAAAATACGTGAAAAGGTTACCAGGAGGAGCAAAGAAGGGCCAAATCCATGCGGAAGATCGGACAGGACGAGTGCTGTCTGCTGGAGCACCACCTAATGGGTGAGTACCAAAACAACTATTTACCTGCAGTTTCCTTAAAACTGTTGCTTAAAATGTTTATACTTCACAATAACGCATTACTGTGGAATGCTGTGTATTTTTACGACAGCATTAGGAAATATGGCTCCTGAAATTAATGTGATTGGGTAATACAAGTGATTTTAAAAAGGTTTCTGAATGTGTGTATGCTTTCACATTTATAATTTAACTTTTGTATATCAGTGTCATTTATTTTACATCATACTTTGTTTTCTCTCCTTGTTGTACATTTTTACGGTCTTATGGTTTCATTCTCAGCAACTTTATTACTTTATACACCAGTGTGACATGAAGAACCAAAACCATGTCTTGAGTATCTTTTCAATTTTGCAATCTGGGAGGATTAGGATGAACATGCAGCCGCAATAATATTTTTTATGTTGTTTATTTTGTTAGTTTTATTCAGTAACAGCATTAAGTGAGTGTTGTCTGTTCAGCTAAAAAAAACAGCAAATCGGAAATTATTCAAGCTGAAGCTTCTCTAATGCAAAAAGAATAATAAGATATCAATAAGGTAAAAAACAAAAAACAAACAAACAAAAAAACAATGAAAATATCGAACAGAGTTTACAAGTTCACATTTGATCAGAGAGACAGTTGGGCAGAAAATTCAAAAATACAGATGGATAAAATATAAATGCAATTATGTAGTATAGCATAAAAACAAAGCACAGTTTGCCAGCAAATAGAAAAGCAAATAATACTAAATGAATAATATTTTAAAAAGAATATGGATTTTCACAACTGGTTACAGACACAGATGGGCAAATTCACTTCAGATTACACAAAATATAAAATATCAGTGGAATTATATGGTATAGCATAAAAAAGTCACAGTTTATAATATAAGCAAATAGAAAAGCAAAAAAATACTTTCAGTAATAGAAATGTGCAGATAATTCCTGCAATAAAATCTTCACATAAATGTTTTGAAACAGTGATTAACAGTCAATGTTTCACTGGATGCTTTTATAATTAAACAAAAACTGATATTTAGATTTGATTTACATTCAAGGGTTGATCTATAGATCAGTGTGAGATGCAAACTGTTCCTTTATCTTCATAATAAAGGAAATGCATGTCTTAAGTCGCTGGGGTATATTTGTAGCAGTAGCCAAAAATACATTGTATTGCTCAAAATTATAGATTTTTATTTTATGCCAAAAATCATTAGGATATTAAGTAAAGATCATGTTCCATAAATTTTAAAATTTCTAACCTGTATATCACAACTTAATTTTTGATTAGTAATATGCATTGCTAAGCACTTCATTTGGACAACTTTAAAGACGATTTTCTCAATATTTAGATTTTTTTGCACCCTCAGATTCCAGATTTTCAAATAGTTGTATCTCAGCCAAATATTGTCCTATCCTAACAACGTTAGTATTCAGATTTCGAAGATGTATAACATCTCAATGGACCATTATGAATGGTTTTGTGATCCAGTGGTAATCTAGTAATTCTATATTTGTATTGTATGAAAGCTCTTTTACTTTGTTTAACAGACATCTCAAACAACAAAACAGGATGGTTTCACACCATCTAGCGCTCTTTCTATATGGGTGATTAAGTAGAAATGTTCTTTGCTAGTTCTAATTGAACTGATATGTTACCGTCCGGAGTGAAAAATCACACCAGCAGAGGGGGTAGCTCCTCTGCCCTATTTCTTCTTGATGCAGTGTTACCTGAAAGAAAACACATGACAGATGACATTAAGATGGCTCTTGTATGCCCTTGTGAAAACTAAGTGTACTTTTTGTGTACTTCAAATCTTAAAAGTATACTTTTTAAAAAGTGTACTTGCAGATAATATAATATTAATTAAATAAAAGGACACTTAAGTGTACTTAAAGAGAGTACACTTTAATGACAATAGGTCTTAACATAAGTGCACTTTTAAAAAATGCACTTTATGATAATGTCCAAATTAAGTATTACTTAAACATACATTTTACATAATTATGATTTTATTGTTTTAAATAAGTACACTTATTTTGACATATTTGTCAATATACTAAATCACATGTAAAACAATTGATTTTTATTTCAACTTAAGTGTGTTCTCCAAAATTACATTTGTTAATGTATTTTAAATGTATTTAGTCTATAAAATATACTATGTGCATTAATGCACAAGCTTGCGCTAGTATCTATGAAGTTTAATTTTCTATATAATATTTGACATACAGTGTCATTTATGAGAGTACTGTATTTGTATGTAATTACTGTACTTTACATCTGTGTACAGAATACTTTTAATATCATGTTGTTCTAAGTCACTTAAACACACATTTAAGTGCAGTAATTGCAAGCAAACGTTTAACAAATCAAAACAAAATTAATTTGCATTCAAATACATGTGATTTTAAAGGGGTCATATGATGCGATTTCAATTTTTCCTTTCTCTTTGGAGTGTTACAAGCTGATTGTGCATAGATAAGATCCCTGAAGTTGCAAAGACTAAAGTCTCAAAACCAAAGAGATATTCTTATCAAAGTTAAGACTCTGCCACGCACCCCCTAAAACGGCTCGTTCTAACACCCCACATATCTACATCACTATGTGGAAATATTTGCATAATGCGCCCAAATGTTCACGCAAAGAAAGAAGGCGTGGTTTCAGTAACCGCAGTTAGTGTTGAAGCAGCATGTCAGGGAGACACTGTGTGTTTCTAGGTGAAAGCAAAAGCACTTTATTTGGCCTTCCGAAAGTAGATGCATTTAGGAATCTTTAAGATTACTTACAACAGAACAGCAATGCAGTTTATGGACGACCGTTTAGTGAACCTAGGAGAGGAGGTAATTCTGACTTTGCTATGACAATCTGGCGCTTTGAATCAGCTACTGTTTTGTTATTATTTAAGTATTTGCTATGACTGTTCAAAAAGCAGAGTGTTTTGGCGCATCGTGTGTGTGTGTGATGTGGTGTGCGAGAGAGAGGAGGAGACGAGCACGAGAGCACGAGAGCGGAGAGAGAGAGAGAGAGGAGAAGAGAGAGAGAGAGAGAGATGAGAATTGAAGCTGACGAGAGAGAGAAGAAAGGGAGATGAGAGAGCGCGAGAGAGAGAGAGAGCACGAGACATCACAGTGTAGTCAGCTGTCTTAACCGCGGCTTGTGTATTGCATCATTAATGTGTCTGTTCCCCTTTCGGGCTTGAACTGAAGGTAAAACTAATGACATTATTTACTGTCTTTACATTTATTTTGAAAGATGACGCTAGCGATTATGGTAAGGGCTGTTACATTCCGACGAGTGCTTGTGGTGTTCGGCAAATCACAATGCACTGGATCAGCTGACCAATCAGAGCAGACTGCACTTGTCAAAAGAGGGACTTTGTAGAAAACTAAGCATTTTAGAGAGGCGGGGCATAGAGGACCTACAAAAATAATGTGTTTTTTGAACATTAAAAAAGCATGTCAACATATTCTGTTACACCAAATACACAAAATAATGATCTTTAAAAAAGCATAATTTGACCCCTTTAATTAGACTAGGTTACACTGCACTGTAAAAAATGACTGACTTTTAGTTAGGTGAATGAGTCATGAATGAGTCTATATAGTCTTTGGTCTAACTACACAATGAATTAGAAAAACTTGAACTTGAACAGAAATGGAAAGCTTGAAAGAACAAGTAACCTCACTGTGTCTTTTGTTTAATGCGCATGCGCCAAAAATACTACATCATGATGGTGCGCTTCTTCAGCAGAGTTTGAAAAATGCACTGTGCGCCATGTTTGTGTAATCGCAATGCGTGAGGGTGAGAGAACTTTGCTGAAACAAGAAGAGAACAAAGGAACGCCACGTTTGGATGATTACAGATGTGACTTTATGTACTGCAGATAATGAATCAAGTAAGTATATCTTGATATAAGCTTTCTTTATTCTTAATTTACTCTTGCCATTTGTGCGGCTTTCACTGTAACGAGGCAGTTCTTGCTATATGGACTCGGGAGATGAATTAATCATGTCCTGTAATTTATCTATGACTGCATTCTGATATTGGAATGTGATCGCATGTGTGGACCAAGAAATTTGGCTGCTGAAAATACAATGTTTTTTTTTTAACTAAACAATTTTAAATTCATTTTAACGCTACTGAACAAAATTCAAAGATCCTATCTTGAAATATTTAATTAATGTAACTTTATATAATTGATATTATAACCACCAGTAATATTCAATATATCAGCCACCTCTAGAAATAATGTTGTTTTTTCTTTTTTGCATTTGAAGAGTGAGATGTTCCGTTACTGCTTGTGTTTGTAATATGTAATATTTGTGTACTTATCTGGAGTTATTCATTCATTTTGCAGGATCAGTACAGATTTGTTACTGGAGATACAGTGTGGAAACACAGACCAGTACTGAAGAGGTGATGTTAGAAGATTTTAAATAAATTGTTGCCCAGTCAGCGCACCCTGATCACACATTACCAGCTAAAAGTGCCATTAAGTCACTATCCCTATGGATTTTAAATGATTTGAATCTTTTCCATTTGCAAGTAGTATATTCCCACCTGTGCATTTACAGATCCCACTCTAATCATCATATATTTTACAGGTAACAAACCAAAGGATGAGGACAGTAGCTTTGCTGTGCCAGCCGTGGTAAATACAGGAACATCCTTCATGAAGATGTGCGAGAGAAGCTAAGGCAAGATGAGAAAAAAATGAAGGTACCTTTCTTAATTTTCATGGATTTTGGGATATTTATCTATATTTGGGTAATTGATAAAGTTATGTTTTATTCCCTTTAAAGTAGGAATGAAAAATGTTTGTAAAAATGTTATCTATTTTTAAAGCCCAGTGTCAGTGAAGATGGTGTGGTCAGGAATTCTGGTGTTTGTAGGAAATCTGAAGGAGCATCTCCCAGCGTTCTACTACGATGTTGTCCTGATGATTGAGGTAATTAATCTCTTAGGTGATGCAGATGTGGTCAAAAGTTTGCATGCACCTTTGCAGAGTAAACTGCTTCATCAGAGCAGAAATTGCAATTTTTTAATGATTCTACCACTCTATCTCTTACTGCTTAAATTATTTTGCAGAGACACAGTTGCAGTCCAAAATTTATATACACCTTGCAGTATATTGCTTTCACTCAACTGAACCATTTATAATGACTCGCTCTGTTTAATAACAATTGTTCTTCTGATTTTTTTTCTTCTTTCTTTCCACAAGGAATTTTTTTTTTTGTGACTTTCCTGCCTCTTTGGAACATTTCCGTTCACACAGACTGGAGAGATGGTGTGCAGCTTCATGACATTTGACGTTTACTGCCGATGGAGAGTGCTTTTTTTCTTGGGACATGACCCGACAGCACTTCCCAGCAGTTATTGGAGTCTTTTAAAAAATAAAAAAATTTTTTTTTAAAATGCATTTATTAGTCAAACTTGCATTAACAATACTGAGGACAGATTTTAGTAGAAAACCTTTCGCCGCCCTGCTTTAATGCTGTACTGTATAAAGGTTTGAAAACGACTGCTGGTCTTCACGATAGGGCTGGCTAAGCAGGATCGATCGATCAATAGGACATTAAGTAATTTTCATTAACTGCCTTAGAAAAAACATTAATGGTGTGCATCTTGAGACAAAACAAAGGCACTTATATATTTTAAGATCAGTCAGTGCAATTTTCTTTCAGTTCAAACAGCTCAGAATTACATTTTAGTCCGGGTCTAGGCTTAAGCCTTGTCTGTGAAACCAGGGGTACAAGTAACACAGTTTGGTAATGTTTTACAATAAGGTCTCATTTGTTGTACATGGAATGATAATTTTCTTGATTTTTAAAATTTTTTATTAAGTGTGTGTGTGTTAGTAATCCTATAAGTTATGGGGACCAAATGACTCCACAAGGATAGTAATACCAGTAAATGTTGACCATGAGGACATTTTTAGGTCCCCAATGAATACAGAATGATGTTTTCTATGATGGCGAGATCAGGTACTTTTGTATGTAAGTATGTAAGTGATTTTGCATTGTTCTCCAGACTCTAATAAGTGAGTTAAAGTGTTGTAACTGTGTATAGTGTTGGGTTTTTCTTGTGCAACAGCAAAAAGCGTTTTTGTGTATTTGTTTTAGAGATTGTTTAGTCAATAAATGTAGAGGGTTTTCCATTTTGTGTTTGTGTTGATTGTAACTCCGAATACTATTTATATTGTATGGATTTAATATTTTATATAAGTTTAAAAAATACAATTTTAAATATATCTCTGACACTGAAGTTGAAATTTAAGTATAAGACATTTAGTACATTGAAATGACATTGAAGTGTATTTAGTAACATGAATGCTTATTCAGAAGTCCATATTTATCCTATTTCAAAGTAAATACATATCCTAAGCCCCACTTAAGGTGCGTTCAAACTATCACTCAAAAGTAAACTAATTGCAAATAATATCATTTTAAATTGTAATATATTTGAAATCAATCTATAAATAATGGCATGTAGCGTGGTCGGAAAAACATTACCTTTAATGCAACATAAGTGTCTTGTTAACTGATTATTACATTATATTTTAGTAACATTAATGATTCTCAGTACATTAGTGTAACTTTAACCAATGTAAAGCACTAGAAGCACAAGATGGAACAGTACATATAAAGATGTACTAAGTCCACTTAAGGTTTTAAAAAAAAAAAACACCTCAAAAGTATCAACTTATCTGTAAAGGGGTTATATGATGCTGCTAAAAAAAACATTATTTGGTGTATTTGGTGTAAGGAAATGTGTTTATGCGGTTTAGGTTCAAAAAACACATTATTTCCACATAATGTACATTATTGATTCTCCTCTATGCCCCACCTTCCTGAAACGCCTCGATTTTTACAAAGCTAATCCGTCTGAAAAAGCGAGGTGTGCTCTGAATGGCCAGCTACCCAGTGCGTTGTGATTGGCCGAATACCTCAAGCGTGTGACGGAAATGTTACGAACCTACCATACTGTGATGATGAGTCCCGGTAGTTGTGGTTTTGGCCCGGCCAGCCTGTTTTACTTTTAGTTTTAGTCTAGTCTTTGTGTGAAACTCATTTTAGTTTTTTATTAGTTTTAGTCACGTTCATACGCTTTTTAGTCTAGTCAAGTTTTAGTCACCTAAGAGTCTGAGCATTTTAGTCTTATTTTAATCAGAATTATCCATAACTATTTTTGTCTAGTTTTAGTCGACGAAAACTGATGACATTTTCGTCTAGTTTTAGTCAATGAAAATTGCATTTTAGTCTTTTTAGAAATGCAATTCTATTTAAGCCAGTCAGTATAGTATAAGTACCTAGTAGTATAGAGGAAACCAAAATTTTCTTTTAGCCAAACCCATTTCAAACAAGGTTATCTTATATTATTGTTACCTTATAGACTCAAGAATACATCCATTCCAGACACGGAAGACGCTCTGATTTGAATTTCCAACATTTATTTTACCAAACAAACATGTTAGAAGTACAGTGTCTCAACATTTCTTTAAGTCTCGGCACCACCTTTGGAACAATTTTAACAAATTTGGGAACCCTACAAAAATTACTTTGTCACAATATTTGGAATTTATAAAACTTCGAGTGTGATAATTTGAAAAGGATAGCTATTGCGTAAAACAGGGAAGAACTGCAGCATATAATTCCTACGATATTTTTATATTAACATATAAAAAAAATGTCGTCGATCAATGGTGGCACCAGGTAGGTAATTTCTAATGAAGAGACCATTTATATGAGCTTTTAATGTAGGCTTATTTAGGAAACATTGTGAAAGCTAGTTATAATGGTAATTAAACAAAGTTTTGCTCAATCAGTGTATTTTTAATTTTACAGCTGGGTAATTTTGTTGCAATAGCAACAAATAGCTTGATAGCTTCAGATAGCTTGATTTAAAACTTTGAATTGAAAAAAAAATGACAAGGAGGCTAAGCAGTTAATAAAAAAATAAGAACAAATAAAGAAATTACGAATGATTGCACAAATAAAAAAAAATCATGATAGGCCTACAAATGAAATAAATTGCTTTTCAGTTTTTCAGGTAGGTCTAACACACAGTAGGGCTATTAAGAGATTTTTAAAAAAAACATTTTTACCAATTATCCAAATAATGTTTAATCCTAGAAAGCTATTATTATCAGAGGACAAGTGAGCATAACATAGCGGTTAGCAGAATGAATGAGAGGGCAGCGTTACCAGAGTTGCCCCTTTACCACACCATGTTACAACACAGTCGGGCTATTGCAGACAGAAACAATACTGTACTACATAGATTTCCTGTCAGCTTGATTTTTGAGTGGACTTTGATGTTCCGATGAGCAGGCCCTATGAACGGTATACGAGTGGAGCACTCACATGGGCCGTGACTGAGCGGAGCACACACGCATAGAGCAGGATGACTATACACACACATAGAGCGGAATAATACGCTAATAATAATTTTCGGCAGCCGGAATTTCAGTGCATCTCTAATTATTGCCAACATTAGAAATGGATATTATATAACAGCTGCTTTGTTGAACATTTTAGCAATTTAAAAATAAAAAAATATATTTTTTACAGGGCACCCCTGCTCTCGAACGACAGACGCGGCACCCCGGTTGGGAAACACTGTTCTAAATAATGCTGCGAGTGGGGCTTGAGGAATTGACGTTGCCTGCGTCTGCGCAGTGCGACCTAATGCAGCCCCTGAATGAGACACAGGAAACAGAAATACTGCAAAAAATAATAATAATAACGCGACTAAAACGAGACGAAATAATGTTATAACATTTAGTTTCATCTTGTTTTGGTCAACGAAAATGAAGAGACAATTTAGCATAGTTTTTATTTTGTAAACAACATTTAGTCTAGTTTTTATTCGTCAACAATATTGCATTATACATATAATTATAGTCATCGTCACATGACCAGAATTTACGTTGCGTCTCGTCTCGTTTTCATCACGTGATAAAGGTTCGTTGACAACGATATTTAGTCATAATTTTCGTTGAAGAAAGCAAAACACTATCGTAACGGCGATACGAGGGGCAAAACCACTAGAACCCATTATAAACTGAGACATTGTGCACCGTGGGGACATATTACGGTTATAATGACTTATACTGTCTTTTAACACGTTGCATTGCATCGCGCCGTGTAAACAAAAAACCATGTCTGCATTTGTGATCAGCGAAAATGTACAGCTAGAATCAAAGTTAAGCTTTTTCTTTTGCCGTGAAATTTGGGCGTGTTATGAAAATTTCACATCCTGACGTAGGGACGTGGGGGGTGGAGAACGAGCGTGTCTAGGTAGCGTGGTTGACTTTTACATTTTTAAAGAATATATCTTTGGATTTTGAGACTTAGTCTTTGAAACTTTTACAGATTATTCTTATGCACCAGAAGTGTACACGCCCAAAGAGGAAAGGAAAAATTGAAAAATCGCACATATGACCCTTTTAAATAACTTTAAATGTGTACATTTGAAATTAATTACACTACAATGTACTAAAGCGGCGAAACTAGTACTTTTAGTAACATTTAGTAAATCGTAATTTGCTCGGCAGTGTTTTTCAAGTATATTTATCTGCAATTAGACACGTTTATAAAAGGATACGTAAGTGCACTTCTTTTTCACAAGGGTGTATAGTAACAAAAACAAGTCATTACCAAGGGTAACTATTTAAAATCACAGGATTAATCTGCTGGTCACATTAAACCCACAGATATACCTTAATAAGATCTGATTTACTGAATAAGATTTACTTACCAGAGACAGTTATACTGAATATCTTGGATGTGACTGTTCCTGATCCTATGATCAGTAGTTTATATAGTCCAGAGTCTTTGGTACTGGTGTTTGTGATATTCACAGATCTAGTCTTCTTGTTCATCTCCAGTCTGCCTTTGAATCTATCATCAGGAACATCATCATATGTAGAGAACTCTTCTGTCCCTCCTTTGATTTGACCTATACAAATCTCTTGTTCTCCAAACAGCAATAACATCTGATCATCTTTCTGTATTTCAGCTTTAGTCTGTAGAATGACAGGATCTCCTTCTGTCACTGATTTGGCCTCCACTTCACGTCACAGCAGCACATAGAAACAGAAAAACACAGACCAGACATTAAATCAACATGAAGAAAGCTAACAACAGCAGAAGGGAACAAAATCTGCACTGATCATTTGCTCCATATCTGCTCTGTGATTGATCATCAAACCCTCTACACTGAACCACGTTCACTCTCACACTACGAGAGAATCTGATACTTCATAAAAGTTTATAATCTTTGACATTACGTCCTGGTGTTCTGCTATATGCCATCTTTATTCACAGGTGCAAATGTGTTCTGGTTTGCTCGCCTCTACATGATTGGCACATCAGTCATTAAAAAAAAAAAACCTAAACGACACAGACACTGCATCCAAAATCGAATACTGAGCAGGTACTACATTTGAATTTACTTTGCAAACATTAAAAAAAGTATGTTCTTTATAGTATGAATATGGGTAATATGAACGGAAAATTAAGACATACTACATCCACCATGTTGTTACTATCACATAACCTACCAGCATCAGTCGCGTCGCTTCACTGCCATTCATAAATCCTCTACCGTGGCCTCATGGGATAGTAAAGTGTCCATCATATGCAAACTTCAGAATCACTCCAGAAGTAGTAGGTCATCCAGGTACTTTTTGCCTACTGTTTTTTGAATACTATGAATTCAGACATACTACTCTTTTGGCATACTTTTTTTTTGCATCGTGTATAGTAGGGGAGTTTTTTGATTTCGGATGCAGTGAGAGACTCTTCCATTATACACAAACAATCATTCAAAGACATTTTTTTTGTGTGTTATTACTATTTTAATCACTGTATGCAATGCGCTCGAAGAAAGAGGTAAAAATAAACAAAATGATAAATTTTTAGATGCTGTCAAATGCTAATTAAATTTTCTAATTCAAAGTACAATACTTGATTAACTGTTCACTCGTCAGGAACTTTTCACTGATCAATATTGTAAGGTTTTATATTTTGATCTGATGTTTTTGACTTTTGACTATTTTTATGTAAATATAATAGGTTCGATTTAAACTCATGTGAGTTTGAGTTTTTATTGCATAAATCTTTTGTTCTGTTGAATCCAAAAAATAACCAAACAAAAAACATATTTGGCTCAAATTGTGTAACTATAACACATTGGTGTGTTTACATGAATTTTCCATTATATAACTTGTAACTTTACATATGACTTTGGTTTAATGGCTGGGATGCCTTGCTGAAAAATACATCATAAACCAGATTGAGGTTGCTGGTTTGAGCTGTACTTTCAGTCTCACTAGCTGAAAAGTGCTTAGAATCGGTGCAAAATCAGCTAAAAGACCATATTTTTTGATTGAGCACTTATATAATAGTCATAAAGTACACATACAAACTCACAGTCATACCTGAATAAGATCATTATTATACTGAAATATTTGAGTTACTCACCAGAGACAGTAACGCTGAATTTCTTGGATTTCTTGGAGACTTTTCCTGATCTTCATGATCTTTAGTTGATAAAGTCCAGAGTCTGTGGTTCTGGTGTCTTTGATGGTCAGAGATCCAGTCTGATGATCCAGCTTTAGTCTGTTTATGAACCTCCCATTAGCACCATCATATGTAGAGATCTCTCTTGTCCATCCTTTGATTTCAGCTATAGGAGACTTTTCATCTCTAAACATCCAGCGTATCACATCTTCTGTCTGTATTTCAGTAACATCAGTGAGTAGACATACAGAACATTCCTCTGTCACTGTTATGGCCTCCACTTCATGTCACAGCAGCACATAAAAACAGAGAAATACAGACCAGACATAAGATCAACACAGAGGTAACTGTTTTGCCACCAGTAATTCTCAAGTCTTTGCATTCAAGTCCTCAACTTTAAGCTTTTATTTTCTTTTCTTTGACCAAATTTAGTTGTCTCAGTATTAAAACGTGAGTGACATGTGGCCAAGTATGGTTACACATACTAGGAATTAGTGCTCTGCATTCAACCCATACATGTGTGTGCACCATCTAGTGCGCACACACACACAGAGAGTGAAAACACACACACACAGTGAACACACACAAGGAGAAGTGGGCCGCCATTTTGCTGCGGCGCCCGGGAGCAGCTGGGGTTCGGTCCTTGCTCAAGGGCACCTCAGTCGTGTATTGAAGGTGGGAGAGAGCGCTGTACATTCACTCCTCCCACCTACAATCCCTGCCAGACCTGTGATTCGAACCCGCAACAAGTTTTTGGGTTACAAGTCCGACTCTCTAACATTAGGCCACGACGCCTCACATGATTAAATACTATAATATATGTGGTAACTAATCTATATCAGGAAAGGTTTAAAATATATTTATGGGACTAACCAGGTAATTTTAATTACCTATATGTTTTGTAAATACGTTAAAAGTCAAGCAATAAGCTTGCACTCAAGGGCTTTCTGTAGGCCTAGAAAAACCAGTATGTGGCAAGAATGAAACAAACTACTTTATGGGAATTTAACATTTTCCTAGATATTTAATTCAGATAGGGTATGTCATGAAATAATCTCCGATTGTAGATAATTATAAGGATATCATCAGGGCGTTTGCACATACGTTTTTCAGGGTGAGAACATGGAGATTTGGTTTGGTCCTCACACTGCACAAAGTGTGACCGATTAAATATAACTATAAAAAAAGAAATTAATAATAGTGATAAGAACATTGTTACGATAGCCAGGCTGGAGTGCCATAACTCCATTAGAGGGACCTCTGCCCCTGTACTATGGACTCCATTTTTCATGGTCCTTGCCTCATGTGATCTTGTATGTTGCTACCCTTGTATGGTGTCATGTTCTGATGGGTTCTGGTGGTATTGTGGTCTGTGGTTTCATGGGTGGTTTGTCATGTGTCTCCTGGTCTAGTATAAGAATGCTCACACCTCACTCTACGAGAAGGGTTTCCCCAAACCGGGGGTGCCGTCTGTGAGAGCAGGGGGGTGCCGTGTAAAAAATCTTTTTTTTATATTTTTAAATTGCTAAACTGTTCAAAAAAAGCATTTATATAATATCCATTTCTGATGTCGACAATAATTAGAGATGCACCGAAATTCAGGCTGCCGAAAATTAGTTCACCGAAAATTATTTTCACTTTCACGTGGTGTGACGCTCTGCGTATTATCCGCTCTATGTGTGTGCGCTCCGCTCAGCTCCACTCGTTCATGCTCATCGGAACAGCAAAGTGCACTCAAAAATTGAGCCGACAGGAACCATCGATGTAGTACAGTATTGTTCTGTCTGCAATAGCCTTACTGTGCTGTAACATGGTGCGGTATATGGGCAAATCTGGTAATGCTGCCCTCTCATTCATCTGTTTACCACTATGTTATGCTCACGTGTTCTGATAAAAACAGCTTTCTAGGACTGAACATTATTTGGATAATTGGTAAAAAAAAAAAAAAAAATTAATAATTTAAACACTAGTGTACACCTACTGAAAAAACTAAAAAACGCAATTTATTTAATTTAAAGGCATGTGTGTATTTTTATTTGGCGATCATTATTGGTGTGTTTGTTCTTATTTTATTACTGACTGCTTACTTTTCATTTTTTATTCAATTCAAAGTTTGTAATCAAGCTATCTCGTGCTACTGCACAAAATTACCCCACTGTAAAATTATAAAAACACTGAGTTAGCAAAAATTTGTGAGATAGCTAGTTTAATGGTAATTAAATAATGTTTACATAAAAGCCTACATTAAAATCTGTCAAATAAATTGCTCTCCTCATTAGAAATTAGCATACTGATTGCCACCACTTTTGACAATTTTTTATAGTATTAAAAATATCTGTATGACATTATAATCTGCAGTCCTTCCCTGTTGTACCGAATATCTATACTTTTCAAATTATCATATCGAAGTGAGAAATTCAAATATTGTGACAAAATTAAATTTGTAGGGTGCCACAAGTTTGTTAAAAATTTCCAAGGGTGCTGCGACTGAAAAAAGGTTGGGAAACACTGCTCTAGAGGACTGATTATTGTATAGTAGGGGTGGAACGATACATGTATTTGTACCGAACTGTCACGGTACGGTTATCTCGGTTCGGTGCATGAGGCCTTAAAATGAATACAGGCAATTCACCCCCAATCCGGAAAGGGGCACCCGCAGCAATGTAACGCTGTTTGATAACCGGCCGCCAGCACAAGAACAGCGAATACCATGAGTTGCGCACTTGAAAACAAAGCACACTAGACAGTGACCATGTGCTGATTCTGAATGCATCTCTCACAGACTGACAAAGGAGTATACTCTAAAGGCTTGTGCACTCAACTGTTTGCGAAATGGAGCTTTGTGCTCGTGTCTCCTACCTCTCTCTTCAGCACAAATACAAATATTCCATAATTTAATTTTTGTTTTTTTTTTCCCCATATTGCGATTGTAACGTATATGGATGCTAAAATATTATTTATTATGTAAATTATAGGCGTTGTGTTTCAGTTGCATTCGAATGGTTCACTGTATTTTATTTTGATAAAATACCAACTGCACTGTCAAGTAGCAATGCTGGAACTGATGTGTTTTATGTGTGTGTGTGTGCGCCGGCGCGATCACTTCAACAGTTTCCTTATACCAGCAGAATCAACTTAAAACAATCCGTCATTTATTGTCTTATTAATAACACATCACTGTAAAAGGTCTACTTTGATTTGTGTCCACTCACAATGAAAACAAAACATTGTGCAATTGTAAAATAAACAAAACAAGAGGAGGTCGCGTTATGCAATGTGAGTTCCTTTCTGTGAACAAATAAGCCTGGCACAAAATGAACTGAAACGCATATATAGCTACGTTACCGTGTCGCCACAGTTTTTTCCCTTGGTTTCTCTGTAAACTACAATCAAATATATTTCAAGAATTGATTATTGTATGTATATAGAGTATATATTATATATTATACTGCAGATATGCAGTTTATGCATTATGCATTATAAACAATGTTAACTAATATTTAGTATTTTCACATCTAGGGGAAATTAGGTTTGTACTACGTCTGTTAAAGAAACGAGCATAGTAGATTTGTTGTTTTTTTTTCCCCGTTGTACACGAAAATCGTATAGAATTGGACCCCGAACCGGGTACGTACCGAACGGGGACATCTGTGTACCATTCCACCCCTATTGTATAGCCATGTCCATGTTCTAGTTTCGTGTGTTCCTTTCCGTGTTACCTAGTTCCCTGTGTTTTTACCTTGGACTGTTTCCAAGTTCTTGATGATTACCTGCTGCCCTGGCCCACTGACATTCAACTGTTTATGGGAATAATCTTTGCCTGGGATCTTACTGTTTGCTGTTTTTTGACCCTGCCTGTTTTGACCACGTGTAGAAATAAAGCCTTGCATTTGGATCCTCCAACCCCGTTGTCACGCTCTCCACGTTACAAACATTATTGCACTTTATTTAGTTAGTTTTAAAAAAATAAAATAAACAAAATAATAAAGTATGATAATGCTATTATATTTTAAAATAAAAAGAGAGTATTAAATACAAATACTATTATTTTATAGTAAACTTACTTTTATCATTTTCAAACTTAAAATCAGCAAGCTTTTATTTTGTCGGGTTGCCAGCAAGGCTTTGTGGAGTATATGCATCTTCCTGGCGCCTTTTGTAGAACGTTCTAGCAAATGACTAGGAGCTGTCGTCAGTCAATGAAATGTTACAGTTTGTACTTGTGTTTGAAAATACTATCTTGACTACTGTTCGTGTTGTTTTGGCAGCCCTTTTAGATTTATGCTTACAGTTTAAAAAGAAATCTTATACAGTATAGTTATACGGTCTGAACTTATTTACACAGCGCATTTTTTCTTTTGGTCAGGCATGCGCACCTGTGTACCACTTATGTCCACCCCTGGATACAAATAGTGGTGTAACGTTGAGGAATGATTTCGGTTTATGAATGAATCATAGGTCAATAAGGGAACGAACCATTTTGTTCATGTTCACCGTTTCATTTGTAAATGATTCAGTGTTTTTAACTAATCATTTGGGTCAACAATTAATGAATATAACACATAAAAAAGACATGGCCAATTATTGCAAGCTAATGATGCAGGTAATCGGAAATTATTATTGACATGATTGTCAGTTATTTATTGTATTTACAAAACATTTCATGCTTACTTTTTACATTTCAGTACTAAATTGATAATACAAAACATTAATTGGGCAAAGAATTAAATTTTTTTATGTGACCATTATTTTTTAGAGTGCCTTACATTCTTATTTCCATGGTGATGTCTCAAGCTTCACATAACACTTTGCAGTCATGGTGCTGTATGACTGACATATCAGTTTTCTTATCATGCTTGTTTTGAATTAGAAAAATTAGAACACTAAGTAGTAACATATCTGCTATTCAGATCCTCAAATATATGTAAGTAAATGTATTTTCAGTTTTGTCTTTCAAAATTATAACCTATAACCTATGACATATTTGTTAGTTCTTATGTGTATTTAAATGTCTAAAACATAAATTAAACGCCATATGGTTAAAAACACTGAACAGTTGTGATAAATGAAAAGTGCTCACTAAGCGCATGTTTGTCTCTGACCCCTAATTATCTATGATCGTGTGATCATACGCTCGAGAGACCAGCCTTCATTGATCACAACCCTGATCTTTGGTTTTAGAAGGTAGGCCAGTCGCAAGTTGTCTTTGATTATGTCAAGTTGAGTCAAAAGTTATTTAGTTTGGGACTCGAATCCAAAGTCAAATCAAGCCAAGCAAACTCGAAGTTCCAAAACCCTGATCAAGAAGAAGAAAGCTAACAAAACAGAAGAAGGGAACAAAATGGCACTGATCATTTGAGCCATATCTGCTCTGTGATTGTCATCAAACCCTTACAGGACCACGTTCACTCTCACACCACAAAGGAATATAAACTAAAATCTATCTGATATCAGAAGTTGATATCTTTAAAAGTGCCATTCTGCATATGCTTTGGTGTTCGCTCTATATAATATATATATATATATATATATATGCAATCTTCTTCACAATTGCTATGTGATCTGGTTTGCTAGCCTATACAGGATGGCAGATCAATCAACATTACAAAGTGCTTTTAAAATTCTAAATTTTTACAATATAAAAGGGTTTTAAAACCATAAAAGACACAGAAGATATCCTACATTCTATTAAAGCGGTTTCTGTTTAATGCCACAGGTTCGAACTTGATATAAAGAAACGATTTTTTTTTTTTTACATTTAAACTTACTGAAGCATCAATACTGTCATTATTTCTCTATATACTATCAGGGCAATACTCACTCTTCCTTTCTTTCTAGGTGAAATCTTGTGCGGCGATAGTAAATCATACCAAACGCAGCCGCAACTACAGCAGCCACCAGCAGAACAATCCCTGCTATAGCACCTGTAGACAGATCTGGTACTGTAATGAGAAAAACAGATTTTCTCATTCACTGTGTTCATCTTCTGTGTGTTACAGCAGGTGATTAATGTGAATCAAGACTGATTTCAATTAGAACGTTGTAAGCAGTAATGCATGTAAGGCTGAATTTCCTGAAATTACTGAACACAACAACAGAATTTTCACAAGAACAGAGCATGCAATAAAAAAGCACGCTGTCAGGTATGCATTTCTCACTCATTAATGAATGGAGCATGTGGCATGCCATCTGAGAACTCTTAATTCTGTCTGTCGCTGGGTTTGGAAAAAGGCAAAATTGAACTCGGGTCGACTGCCCCAAAAGCTACCGCCAGGAATTTACTTACTCCCCACACAGCTTTTATAAATTAATGGTAGAAGAAATTAATCTTGAGACCACTTACAGCATCAATACACACAATATTGTTTGGTCATTTAATTGGCCATTAAACTTAATATGAACTGTGTTTGCCTCAACGCATCCATAGTTGATATTAACTTGATTTATTATTATTATTTATTATTTAAACACATATCATGCAGAAGTTTTTTGTACCAAATTCTTTGAGAGCTAAAACAAACGTAATAACAATGATAAAAACAGTTTTAAACATACAAGTTTATTTGTTTTTTAATACTTAATCTTTTGTGTATACAACTACTGTCCTATTTAACCTTAGGTTGCTTTCGATAGACTTCCTTCCCTTTTTTTCCCCCCCTTTGGTCTATTTAAATTACACAAATTTTTTTTTTTTTTGTAAATTTTGTTTTTTTTTTTTGTTTCATTATTAAATTGATGAACTGATTTTTGTGGAGCTCCTCACCAGTGGACAGTAACAGTTGATTTTCTCTTGTGGTAAATGTGTGCCTGCTGCTGTTGATCTGTAGTTTATAAAGTCCAGAGTCTGTGGTTCTGGTGTTTGTGATGCTCAGAGATACAGTCTGATGATCCAGCTTCAGTCTGCCTCTGAATCTCCCATCAGGACCATCAGATGTGGAGAATCGTTGGTCTGTTACATACATTTCAGCTATCTGAGTGTCTCCAGACTTCCACATTATCAGATCATCTCTCTGTATTTCAGTAAGATCAGTGTTTAGAGTGACAGAATCTCCCTCCATCACTGACAATGACTTCATTTCATCTGTCACAACAAACACAATAAACAGTGAGGAACAGCTACTCAGACATTAATTAAATACAGAAAGATTTTTAACACTTTATTCCTGTTTGTCCCTGTCTAAGTGGTGCCCACATTTTCCCATCTTAAACACATCTCTAAATTAATTACGACATATACTGTCAATATCAAATGCAGAAAAAAATCATTCCTGCATTCATAAGCTCAAGGCTAGATTATTGTAATGCTTTGCTGGGTTTTTGCCCTGCAGGTTTAATAAACAAACTCCAGCAGCTCAAGTTCTTACTAGAACCAGGAAGTGTGACCGTATTAGCCCACTTCTGTCAAAACTGCATCAGCTCCCTTTTAAACATCACATACATTTAACCATGGTAAAAGTAACTTTCTGACTGAAGTTAATATTTCATCTCAGTTTTTGGTGTTTATTTTAAATGTGACAAATTATGCCATTATTTTTTATTTAGGAGTTTAAAGATAGTTCCTTAATGCTCCCCTAACTAGCAGATAACACTAGCCAGGTTTAAATCCCAGTTGCGCAGAAGGGGCACATTTTAACACTTTGTTAAAATATGCCTCGCATCCCCCATCTCTCTTTCCTACTTCGCTTCCTGTCTACACACTGTCCTATCCTAATAAAGACAAAAAACGCCAAAAATAAACCAAAAAAAATAAAAAAATGCATTAGCAATACAAGTCACAGCAACAACACTTATCAAATGTATTTAGAAATCAAGAGAAACAGGTGAATAAAGACTGAGAGTCAGTGTTCTATGTTCATAAATTATTATTTGAATAAATGTAAAGCATTTTGGCTCTTGTATTCGTCTCCTGTTCTGTGAGAGCTGTGTGTGTAGGGAGGGGAGTGTTAATATCTGTTTTTCTGAATGTCTGAATTTGTTTCTTCATCTATTTGCCCACACATTGTTTTGAACTTTTAGTATAGCGTCTTTTTGGGTGTCATTGTTAAAAATCCAAAATCGAGTTGTTTTAATTATAAAAAAAAAAAAACCCCCCCCCATTTTTTTTTTTTTTTTTTATTTGAAACACTGAATTGCATTTGACAAAAAATTTAGTTGTCTGTTTATATTATATTATAATTATATATATATAATTAATCAGAAAAACATTTGAAAGTGTCATATGGTCATGTTGTCAGGGTCTTCCCTGACAGTCTGTCTGTTCTGTCTTTGTTTAAGTGGTCTTTGTTTTGTTTGGTCTGAGGGCACATGGCTTTGTTTTTTGGCCAGTGCCTCCACTTGCCCTGCCTCGTTGTCCTTTCAACACCCCTTGTTTTTAGTCCCTAGTTTAGTCCTCCGTCAATGATTGTGTCCACCTGATCCTCATTGGCTTGCTCCTATAATGTGCCATTTTTATCCTATGTCTCTGATGGTTGTTGTGTGAGTTCCTTGAGGTAAAGATAATTCATTGTCAGTCACTAGTCAATTAGTAGTGTTATATTTTTCTATTGATGGTGGAGATGAAAGCCTTATACCAGCATTGTAGCTTTCACAGCCATTAGTGTTAAATGTGTGACCACTTTTTGGCTAAACAACCTAAAGTGTCTCTGAGTTTTGAAAATAAATCTATTAATTATTAAATTGATTAAGCTGATGATTACTCCACCTGCAGTAACAAATGATTCTCTGTGTATGGTGGTCTGCTGCTTGCTGATTCTTCAGACATAGAGTCCAGGTCTGTGGTTATGGTGTTTGTGATGGTCAGAGATCCAATCTGATGATCCAGCTTCAGTCTGTCTTTGAATCTCCCATCAGGACCATCAGATGTGGAGAATCGTTGAGTTGCTTTATAGATTTCAGCTATGAAAATGTCTGTAAAGATCCACAGCGTGGAATCATAGATCTCTATTTTAGTATCAGTCTGCAGAGTGACTGAATCTCCCTTCATCACTGACAATTTCCTGATTCCATCTGTCACAACAACAAACACATGAAGAACATTGAGAAACAGCTACACAGACATGATTAAATACATACAGAAAGATGGTTAACATTTTATTCAGTTAACAAATCCCACTAAGTTTCCTTGTCTAATAAATCTCATTTAACAGTCAACAGTTGTATTTTTACAGCAACACTTTTTACTGTTCATAAAGGCACATTTCCTGAGAATAAAAAAATAAAGGGAAGAAAAGAAATGTCCATCAGATCAAATGACAGTGCAGGTGAACACAACAGTGAATAATGAACAGACACAATTTGGAAGAATAGAGAAAGACTAGCACAAAGCAAGAGAGAGATAAAATTGCCTGTAAAGGGCATTTGAATCTGTTTGATTTCTGCACAAAATGCAAAGTAAAAAGTGAGTATTTTATTTCCCAAGAACAAATCTGCTCATACCGCTTTTATCCATGACTTACAAATGAGGACACATTTGACTGCATATGAGAGTTCAAGAATGCAAAAAGCCTGCTAAGTGCAGTTGAGATTTCTTAGAAAATTAGCCTTTTTATCAGGCTCCTATATTTATGTTTAGTTATTTCACTTTAATTGCATAGAAAAGGACCTTACCCCCCAAATTCTTTTCATTGCCATTACAGTGAAATAACTGAACATAAATATAGGAGCCTGGTAAAAATGCAAATTTTAGAAGAAAATTTCAGACGGCACTAGAGGCTTTTGCATCTGAACTTCATAGGAATTTACAGCGTGTTTGGACACTGTGAACCAAAACGAATATTTAAAATACGCTTCACCTTTCCAAAGAGTTTGCGTTAAATGTTAATAAACTAACAGTTGTGCCACCATATTACTATTTCTTAAGACTTAAAACATTTAATCAGTGATATATACAATGAGTAACTCCCCCCAAAACCCGGCTGACAGTCCCACTGAATGTCTTGTGTAGGGGGCTATCTTGCGGCTGTACTGATGTCAACTTCATTAAAGGTCCAGAGTGTCTGTTCCAATGTCCTGATGGTCCAGAGATCAGTCAAATATTCCAGCTGTGAGTCGTCTCTGAATCTCCCATCAGCAACCATCAGATGTGTGAGGATTTTCAAGACTTCTCTGGATTTCAGTACAGGAGAGTTTTTGGAGTTTAAACATCCACAGTATCTGATCATCTCTGTGTATTTCAGTAACATCAGTGTTTAGAGTGACAGAATCTCCCACCAGCACTGACACTGACTGTCTTTTATCCACTTCATATGACTCAACTGAAGAAGAAACAGAAATGGTTAGTAAAACTTGTAGTGTAACTATCTTTATTGTTCCAAAACACAAATTTCAAGTTTGGACGTAGATTTTCTGGATAAAGTAACAACAAACAACATCTAGAAAAGAACATGTTTTAAGTGAGTTACATGTGACTTGACATCTGAGTTCAGTGAAAGCACATCTACATTTACATTTATTCATAAACATTTAAATGCTTTTGTCCAACTTACAAATGAGAAAAACAAAGCAATTAATCCTAAAACAGTAATGTAAGAAGTGCTACTAATACAAAGTTTAAAACATTGTCATGAAGAGTACAGATTAGAATATATGATTTAATTAAATAGTAGAACATAGATTTTTATGAGAAATATTGCAACAAAAAAAAAAAAAAAAATAAAAACCTATGGATGTCAAATTGAAAACTTTTGCTCCGGCCACTGAGCTGAGTCAGGTGGTTGCTGGGGTGTACGTCATCTATCGCTACAAGTGATTCCAGTTTGTTAATGACAACATAGTGTGCATTTTCTACCTAGATAAACATAAGGGTTACAGCACCCATGTTTCAACATGCCTAAGCCAATAGTTAATGTATCGGGGCTCCATTAGCCCAGACAAACATTTAACTCAGTCACTTTAAGCTATCGGTCAATCGATAGGTACAACACACGCAACTAGCGTTTGAAGCCATCGGCCAAGCCGGCCCAGGTCACATAGATAGCAACACACACGGTCTCACGCTATCCGGGCAGACAAGCCGTCCATATGTCGTGGCAATAATATTGCTGTTCTGGGGGAGTTATTCTTTTCATCTTCTTCTGCTTATGAGGGATAATTCAAAGATTATTATTGTTAGAGCAAGCAACTGTTTAGTTGTTTTGTTTATATTTGTATTCCAGTTTTTGTTGGGGCGTATTTTATGCTATTTGTGCAGCAGCAGTTTGTCTTAAATACTCACAGCACTGTATGCATTGGCAGTAGCAAACATCTGTTTATTTATCTCCTAAATAAACAGATTTAAATGCTAATAAAGAAATAAATTAATAACATCACAAACATAAAAATAATCACACCTATCAATTAAATGGTGATTTATTTTATTCGTAGTGACTATTTGCAATGGCTATTTTCACCGTGATAGTCTAAAGAACAACCGAAATGTCAAGGTTCATCACTTTTGTTTCGGTGTGGAGAATAATGACAGAACGTAAACCCTTTTATTGCAGAAGCAATCCAAGTTGGAATCTGTCCCACCATAGTTTTACTACATATTTAAACTACGGTTACTGCTGTAAAACCAGTGTTCATTTTCAAGTGTAAGGGTTTGGTGTAGGGTTTCTCTAGGCTCTTAATATAATAAATCACAAAAGCAGCAGTGACAGTAACAGGGTTCTCAAACCCATGATTTGTGTTGGTTTATCACTGTAGTGTGATGTCAGAATTCCACCACTTCAGTCTGGATTTATTTTATCCAGTGGTTTGGTCCTGATGCCTATATTCGTCTATATAGTGTCCAGTCAGTAAGCATGTGGCTTCTGTTTTGCAAAGTCTTGGAGATCTAATTTTTTGGGAAAGGTTGGCCAGACAATATTTTAAATACAGCGATTGGGAAATGGAACTAAAAATTATTTCCTTTTCTCTTTTCTTTCCCCATAGATGCAGTTTTATTAGAGGACATTCAGGTAATTTGACTGACTGGAAATCTGCTTTACAAATTGATAGTTTCATGTAGATACATGCCGGACACTTTACACTTTGCATTTTAACAATCACATTTCAGAGAATTTGACGTTATTTAGCACTCTGTGAAAAATTATGCAAATTATAACATTTGAAATACATTAGGTACTCACCACTGACATTAAAGTTCTTGTCTAAGGTGTTTAAGATGTTGGTTACTTTATAAAGTCCAGAGAGTTCAGTTCTGGCATTTTTGATGGTGAGATCTCCAGTTTGAAGGTGCAGATTCAGTGTGTTTTTGAATATCCCATTAACAGCATCCACATGTGTAGTGGTACTATTCAATTCTCTATCAAATTCAGTTATGAGAGTGTCTCCAAACCTCCAGTGTATCACATCATCTTCCTTTATTTCAGTAAGACCAGTGTGTAGAGTGACAGAATCGCCATCTTCACTGAACTGATCCTCCCACCAAACCAACAATGCTGGGAACAGAGGAACAGTTACACACAAGATAATAATAGATAAAAACACTGCCCGTATACGTATATAAGTAGTCTGATAAATGTTTGGATAAATCTCTACTGTGATATGCATCTATATTAAATCCAATCTACCTTAAAATTAAGTAAAAATTCAGTAAATCTGTAAATCATTTCAGTAATAAATACTACATTTAATAAATTGAAATAAATAATCATAAAAAAAAAATCTGCCATGAAGTAAAAACAGGGATTTTTCGGTCATTGGAAAATAAAATATCCATCGCAAAACCTTTTGAAGCAGTGAAAATCCCTAAGAGAACTGAGTGGCCGATGTAATCTGTTATCCCAGCTTAGGGGGAGTTAGTCGTTTATGACCCATCCTGCCCAATTAAAGAAAATATATTGTTGTTAACGAGGTGTATAATGTTTGCCTATTTTTGATGGATGTTTCTGATTTGTAATATTATTTGGTGTTTGAAATTCATGTGGGCAGAGCATATAGTTTTAGGTGTTATTGTGTTGAGTTTATACGAGTAGTTTGGGTCTATTCTTTGTATTTATAATCCTCATAGTTTATCTTTATTTTATGATATGTTATTTTTCTGTGTTTTGAGTGAGTTTGTGAATATGTGAGGAGTTCATTAACTGCAAGCCACAAACATATTATTTGTATTTTATAAATTTGCATATATATTGCGCTATTTTTGATTGTTGCTTGTAACTGGACACAGTTCGTTTCCTTATGGAACAAGAGGCTCAAAACGCGGATTTGTTTCACTGCGTCGTTCTGCAAGATAGTGAACCTCCTTCTTTTCATAAGCAAAGTGTAGATGGTGTAAATAAAAGATTCATTGTGCAGGGTAGAGAGCTTCGTTCACGTCACAATGAAACTGAACTGAAGACAGCTTTTAGTGAGTATCGAGGGAGCACGTCTTTGCTGATTCTAGGCTGTATAATATGGTCGACTGTCTTGGCACAAAGATGTCACCCTCAGTAAATAAAAAGGTCTGTTTCAAGTATAATTTTGTCTTGATGTTTAAAATGACATAAGAAACAAGTGGATAGTTTATTTTGAATGGCATCCCGGATCATGTCAGAGGATTGATCGGAGCATTTTGTCTTGTAAACGAGGCACAGTGTCATGGAGAATTCACAAAGAAACATTTGTTGAAAGATGAAGCGGTATTAGATCTGACTGCAGCTGCATCACAAACCATAAGCAAATAATTTCATAATGCTTTGTCTGGAAATAACCGTTTTATTTTGATCATGTTGTCAAAACACTCACACTGAAATAGGAGTGTGATAATGTTTCCTATGCCAAGGACGTTAGCCAATTATACAGTGGCTGATTTCGAAAGCCTTCAAGGGACACGCCCTAAAAAACAGCGGTTGGCGCTCCGAAGAGGGTTTGAAACGCCTTTTCTATTCTTTTCCACTTTAGTAACCATTAAAGGAAACCTCAAGGAACATATTAAAAACTAATAAAATCAATGTCAGACCCCGTTAATAGATACATTTTTCAAATTGTTCTTCAGAACCCTACTATGCATTCAGAACACATGGGAATAGGGAAAAGATTGACAGGGATAGTTTTTTTATGTCAAAAGATTTGAAGAACGGTTACAATTTATTAATGGGACAACGTACAAGCTTTTTCTTTTTTTTTGATTTTAAGTATTTTCTCTTTCTTTTTTTTTTTATAATGTTTCTTTTTTTTTATAATGTCTTTTGTAATCCGAAAAAACAGAAGGATGCCTAATTAGCTTTAGAACATCATCGGGGAATAATTAGTTTCTGGTTTGAAGGGATACATACAACTATAAAAACGATGAGCGCAAGGTTAAGTCATAGCAAAATAAGGGTGGCATCAAAAAAAACCAACCAACAACAAAAAACACAATTATTAAAATTAGAAGTTCCGCCTGATATTTGTAAAAAAAAAAAAAAAACATTTAGTAAAATCTTTCAGTCGTCCCCCACACGCCCATGGACGTGACTCTAAACACAGAGGCATGTGATGGTGACTTCTGTGCGTATGCCGTAATGTTAATACGCTAACGTTAGGGACCAACTAGCCTATCATAATCTGCATTATACAATTTATAACATAAATAAAGAAACTCCACAATTACCTGTAAGATAATATGAATAGTTCAGCCTCAAAAACAATAATTAATTAACACAAAGAACTAACATGTGAATACATCTTAACAAAACAGACTCACCGTCATTAAAAATGTAAATATATCAAGGCCTGTAACTAGAAACTGCTCGTGTCTAACAATAAAATAGGCCTATGGTTTGTATATAACATATAGAAAACATAAGCATTATTCTTTGTCCTACATTTTGATAAAAGTGATCAATGTAGGTTAGAAACTGGGAGAATGTGAGAATTAGGCTAACACATAACAGCAAACAAGAATATCCGGATTTACAAAGTGAAACCGAAAGTGTATAAGAAATAAAAATGAACCTTACCGCCCAACAAAAAGAATAGCGAAAATAACAATAAAATGTCCTTCATAATGCTGTAAACTGAATCTCTGAGCTTCCGTAGATGATCAGTGGATATTATTTGTAATAATCTGCTACGCTCCGTTTCTGGGTGTGTCGGACGCCCGCTGACGGAGAGAATTACTTAATGAAAAACCGACTGAAGATCAACAGAGAGACTTTATACCATGCACCGATGATTTTTCTTGATTACATATGTATTTTGAATTAACGTTCTTTATTGTCCATTATTGTTAAAGTAAACCAGCGCAGAGAGTATCTGTAATGGCCGATTCTTTTGCTTGACGCTCAGTATAGACGCACAGCGACACCTATAGAGACAGAGCGCATTTAGGCCACGCCCACACCGGGGGTAAAACAATCCAACGCTCTCCATTGACTTTCTATTGCGGGAAGCTGCTACTTTTTTTTTTTTTTTTTTTCTTCTCCTTTCCCCTTTCTCATTTCTGACTTATAACAAAAAAACAGAGCAATGCCTAAAAGCTGCTATGTGACCAGTGTACAGCAAATAAGCTAAAAAAAAAACAGAACTACGTTTTTATAAGCTGTCGACCCAAAAAAACGAGCGTTTAGGACACAAAAGTAGAGCGCAACGTGTCCTTTTACTCTGAGAACTGCGTCAACTGGAGGGAAACGTAATCGGCGACAAGGCCATTCATTATTTTTAGCCATGTCAAAGAATTATTTCACCACCCTATGTGAATCTGAGAGGAGGAGATATATTAAGAAACTACATTTTATTGGTCTATGTCAGTGTCCCTTTTCTTTACCTTCCTTTTGTTTGAGAAATGATACAAATTAACGGCCCAAAGTGAAATACCCCGACATCTACAACTATTTGTGTTGTAAATGCTTGTTTTGGGTCGACCGCTTATAAAAACATAGTTCTTGGTTTTTTAGCTTGTTTACTGTACACCTTGTCACACAGCAGCTTTTAGGCATGGTTCTGTTTTTTGTTATAAGTCAGTGTGCGAACTTACCGTGGACCTCTGGGGGGAGGCCCTAAGTGGTACTTGGGGGGGGGGGGGGGGGGTTTGTGCGCTTGCGCGTGCCTCAAAAAAGGACTTACAATGACTTACAAAGATACATAACATAAGTATCGGGTATGGGCGATACCTCTTATTTTATTTTCGATACGATACCGATATTTTTCAAGGTAGTATCGTCGATATCGATACCGATTCTTCTAAACTAAACTGATCTTTTAAAATTATTGAAAGAATATATAATCAGTAATAATACTCACTTAATATTAGATTTTAAAACCATGTTTTTTAACATTCCATAGGCCTATTTTGTTTACACTGTCAGAAATAAAAAATACAATAATTGTATTTTAGCCCTTTACTGGAGCAGTAACCTCAAAGGTGCACCTATACCCCTAAAGGGGAGCATATTAGTACCATACAAGTATGCATGCTTTAAGGGTAGATAAGTTACAAATGTGCACCTTTGAGGGTACCTCATGAAAAATAAACATGGTGTTACATGTGTTACATAAAGTATAAAATTATTATATTATTTATTTTGATTATTTATTATGAACATGTACATTTGGGGTTACTGCAAATTTACTACAAATACTGTGGTAAACTGTAGTTACTGTAATAAAACCATGGTTAAGTTTTGTAAAAGGCTGCCAGGCTGTTGTACCCATAAAGGTGAAACTTTAGCATATTTTTTTTCTGGCAGATTTATTAACCACAATTACAGAACATAACACAATCCATTTGAACTTTTAACAACCAGTTTAAATAAATTTACTTGCACAAACTAGCCTATTTAAAATAAATATTACATGTACACAAAAGTTTGGGGTTTGTAAGATTTTGTAATATGTTTTAAATAAGTCTCATGCTCACCTAAGGCTGCACTTATTAATCAAAAATATAGTAAAACAGCAATTTTGTGAAATATAACCATTAAAATAACTATATTCTATTTTAATATATTGCAAATGGCATTAAAATGCTCTGTGCTCCAGCTGAATTTCTGCAGATTCCTCCAGTGCTTGTACTCCAGTTCACACGATCCTTCAGAATAATTCTAATAGACTCATAAATTTGCTGCTCAAGAAAACATGTTGATTCATTAAGGGATTGCCTGCGTATATTTGTGTGGAAAACGTGATGCATTTTTAGAATTCATTTTATATATAGTAACATGAGCTGAATTGTAATGTATATGTGAAATGGTTGTCTTAAGATCTATTATGTTCTGATGCTTGGGAAACGCAGCCCTGTTTGAACAAGCACTGTGAGCCATGCGTCTGCAGCGAACGCTGTCTGTGATTGATTGATTCTGTCTTTTTGCATTGCGTGTGTTCGCCATGAGCGAAGAAATAGGTTATAAAACAACCAATTGTTCTCTCGCCTAGTCTAGGTCAGGGGTGGCGAACGTCGGTCCTGGAGAGCCGCAGCCTTGCAGAGTACAGCTCCAACCCTAATTAACACTCACCTGCCTGTAGCTTCCTAATAACCATTCAGACCCATTGCAGTAGGTGCTTCAGGTGGGATGTTGAATAGGGTTAGACCACAACCCAAAACACTCGCAGGGCTGGGCTTCTTCCAGGCCCCTACGTTCGGCACCACCCCTGGTTAGAAGACCACGACCCCTGAGTATAAGAAGCATATCTTATGGGACCAATTCTTGATTTAAACAAATCTAGTGGTTAAACAACAAAATGCACTTTAGAATCGATATTTTTATGTGAGGATCGATCCATTCGATACAACATCAGTATCGAAAGTATCGATAATTAAGGATCGATCCGCCCATCACTAGTACACGTGTTTACAAGCTTTATGCAAGCTCTATATAGGATAAATCACTATACAGGCTTTACCCTATTATATTTTATCGGCACGAATTGATAGGTGAAACAACAAACAGCCACCCGCAAATAATCTATAAACAAAGCATCTGGCTGTCTTTGAGTTCACATGAACAACAGTTAAAGTTACTCGTCGTCAGGCTACAGGATACCATAATTCCTCCGTTCAATTAGACCCAAGACATCGAGAGTCACGCAGACCTATAACAACCCAGCCACAACACACAATAGCGAATAACATGCCTTACCTTAACACAGAATCGAACACAGAGTCCAACGTTTATATTTTTTATAACATGAGTTAACATGTACTAAACGTGAGTGGAATTTGCACCGCAGCGCCCCCACACCTCGATGCTCATGACAAGAATAGCATGTATAGTTATCTTTGAAGTGAATTAGGTTTAAATCGCCGTTATGTATGAATGAATGATATTTTTGCAATTTAACATAATAATCCACGATGATCACATTAAACAAAACTGAAATTGCACGTCAAAATAAAACATTATCAATATTTTTTGAGACCCCCAAAATTTCAAAAATCACGTTTTCAGGGGAGCCCATATATTAAGGGGAGCCGAGCTCCCCCTAACTCCCCCGTAGTTCGCACCCTGATTATAAGTCAGAAATGACAAGGAGGCAGATTCCCGCAATACAAAGTCAATGGAGAGAGTTGGATTGTTTCCCGCCCCGGTGGGCGTGGTTTTCAAATTATGACACGTGTCGCTCTGTCTCTATTGGCTTGTGTTACGTGGTGACGTAAGAAGCGCGTGTGGGTAAGCCTTACTTGCTTCAATTGAGATACTACTCAGCAGCCGTTTATGAGCCTGTTTATTCATATAAACAGTTAAGCTAAACTTTTCAAACTACCGCCCCCCGTCCCCTACACCCCATAAGTCTTAATGCACACGCGTCCCCAAACACAAATCTTATTTTTTATATTATTTATTTTATTTTCCTGGTCTGGCTATCTGGGATTTCGTTATGGAGTTAAAGGTTAGGATTATAATATTTTTGGTAGTATTATATCACATTGTGAGTGTATATTAGCACATTTTGTTGTTTTCTCGTGGTATCTGACAGAGCGTTTGGGACACGGAAGCGGGACACGTGACTTCAAGACTAGCAGATAGGCTGTTTGCACATGACGTCATTACTGTGGCGCGAAATTGCAGCTGGAGGGCAGGAAGTGATTTTTCTCAATAGAAATCACTAGCAGAAACTCAAAATACCAGTGTTTTGCATTGTTTATGGAAGCTTAAATCGGACAAACCGAGAAACCACAAGAAGCTTTTATCATGTACGAAAATGTGTTGTTCATAAGTGGGGAAAAGTCAAGAAACTGACTGAACACCAAACGGCCCACCTAGGCCACACCAACAAATATAATGGAGGAAGTGATTTTGTAAACCTGCGTCTGCGGTTGGGAGGAGCGAAGCCGGATAATGCTCGTGCGTGCAGATGGTTATTATAGGATATAATAATATATTAAGATATTTATAAAGATATACTGTAAATAGATTGGGCTGCCACCTCTCATGCATTCAGAATTCACTCAGTGCTAAACGCCACACATAGACACGATGTAAATAAGATATTATTGGCAGTTTCAAGGAGCTCACTGATAAAAGGAACATCGGGAGATTGTGCTAAACTGAAGTGAGTGACAGTTTTTAGTGATTATAAAGGGAGCGCTCTTTGCAAGCTTTCTAGGCTATAACCCATTCAGAATTATTACAGTTTTTTAAATGTGTAACAGGACCAACAGCCAATACCCTATGGCAGGGTTCCTCAAATCTGGCCCACGAGATCCACTTTCTGCAGAGTTTAGCTCTAACCCTAATCAAACCCCCCCCCCCCCCCCCCCCCCCCACACCTGCAGCATGCTAATCAATGTCTTCAGGATCATTATAAAATAACAGGTAGGTGAGTTTGCTCAGGGTTGGAGCTAAACTCTGCAGCGCATTTGACCTCCAGGGCAAGATTTGAGGAACCTGCTTTAGGGTGACCATACATGCATTTTCCAGGGACGCGTCCTGGCCAGGATTTTTATATTGCCTAAAATATCTAGGTTTTTGGCTTTGTTTGCGTGTGCAGACCGTTCGGTGTATGACATCAAAATACCATAAAGACGGTTCCTTATGCTTTCAAAATGATCTCGAGGTACTTTGATGTCAAACACTAATATGTACTCGTAATTGCATCGCTTTGACCGTAGATCACCTTCTCACACGCCATGATTGGTCCATTATGTACAATGCTTGCATGTTATTGGTCAAACTCCACATTCAGCAAGCATGAAACCCGGAACACAAAGCCAAAACAAATCTGGGCCAGGACGGTCCTGGAAAACGGCACGATGGTCACCCAACATACCGGTGGAGCAGCCAAGTTTAAGGCTGACTGACAAGCAGACCGGATTGAGATGGCGGAAATTCCGTCTGTACGTTTGGCATTGGGATTATTTTAACATATTAGAGCTTTCGTTGTATGCTGTACCCCAGCCGCTGTCATCATATGAGGGGATCCTTTCAACCACCAGGCTATCACAGAGAAAGGTATTTCCTTATAATTAATTCCTGCCGCCCTATCAGGAAATGACCAGTGCCATCACCATATTCTAATCCACCAATATGTTGGACGGGATTTCTGTTGCAGCGGAGGCTTTTTTCACTCTCCAACTCAATGAACTCTACATTGGCCTGCCAAGAGGGAGGGGTGCGCATATAGCGGAACGCAATACCCTGATTGTAAACATAGTATTTCCGTAGGCTTTTCAACCCCCCCAAGCCCACTGAGAACTGTCACCTGAGACTGCGGGCAGGTGATGTATCTGAAGGGAATATCCACTTGTTGCTGCATGAAGTACAGGGCCGTGGCTGTTGGTCGTTTGGTCGCAGCCGTTAACCAAATTTATTTAATTTGAAGATTTATTTACATCGTGCTGTTTGGTGGGCGTTTAGCATTCAGTTGGAATTTGACGTGTTTACAAGGTATCCCCCCCTCCATTGATATTTCTTATTAATTATTTCTATATAAGTTATCTCCTCTCATATTACACATCCTCTGAACACTGCGCACCGCCTCTATCCGGATCCCGCTGAAAACCACGCTCCCTAGACCCGCAGGACTCGGATACAAGCACTTTTCTTGCGTTTTTTCAGTCATTCTTGACTTTACCCCCCTTAGAACAACCACATTTTTGTACACGATAAAAGCTAATTTGGTCTTCTCGGTTTGGCCTATTTGAGCCATCAATAAACAATGCAAACACAGGCATTTGAGGTTCTGCTAGTGCTTTCTGTGGCCCGAAAAAATTACTTCCTGCCCTCCAGCTGCATTTCGTGCATCATCAGAATCACGTGATTGCAAACAACCTGACAAACGCAACACATGCACAATTATTAATTATAATATTGTCAACGGCAAAACTTTGTCCATTTGGCCGATGCTTGTAAATGAGTCTGGCTACATGTATGTTTTTAAAGACCACCGTCATGTTCTAATGGCACTTTCCAGTTTCGAAAACCTGTCGAACGAAAGTGTCATTTTCCTTTCTTTCTTTCTTATTTGCTTTTAGAACAAGACAAAGTAGGGCATACAGACAGACAGTACAAAATAGGAGAAAACAATGCTGTAAATATAAAGCAAGTCTGACATTAAAGGCAGGGTAAGTGATTTCTGGTAGCCAATGTTGATATTTTGAAATCCCCAATCACCAAAACACGCCCCTACCCCAAAAGGGTCTTGCCCATATTTTGATAGCTCCGCCCCACACATAAGTACGCAACCCAGGCAACGATTAGTTCTGTGAAAACAAAGCAAAACCAATGTTACACCACGTCTACATCGGACGTGAGCGGCGCGGCGCAACAAATCCCTGACAGAAACCTGCTGCCGGGTTCTATTTATGACGTGCTGACACAAATTTCAAATGGTTTCAACGGTCGTTTGATCGCGTCCAGTGTAGGCAGACTTTATCTGTTGTAGGGATGTACAGTATGAAAATTTATATCACGATTATAGTTGAACAACGTTTATCACAAAAAAAAAATTATCAACCTTAGCACGGTTTTGCAAATAATGAAAAAACGTTCAAAAAGAAACTGAACACACACTGACATTCAATAAGTTGTATATTTGAAAATCAACAAACAACAAATACAATTAGCAGCTATATGCACTTTTTTTTTTTAGCATAAACATTAAATTAATATTAACATGAAGCCCTAATAATAATATATATACGTATACACAATGTGATTTCCGTTAGTGATCGTGTGATCTTTGGTTAGGAGATCTTGTGATGTTTTTTTAAAGCAAAGTTGGGGTTGATTTCAAGTTCACATTCAAACATAAGTATAATAGGCTAATTACATTTGTCTATTTTACAACATTTTTCGTCAGTGATAGAAATAAGATTTTAAGACGGTAGTGTAAGCAAGTTTAAACTAGTTAAGTTTGAAAAGGTTTAATAGTAAATAAGACACAATTACACAATATTTGAATAAAACAATAATAATAATAATAAATATTTATTAGCAACAACTGATGGAGTACTGAATGCTGCACGCACGCGTAGCGTTGTCAAGGTAACATTTGGTCAGTCATTCCCTTCGCCAAAGGAGTTTCAAACGCTTATACGAGACCGCAATGCCCTGCACCCTTCAAAGAACACACTTCAAGGGTTCTGCCCTTCGTAGGGCATAGGGATGCTCAATTCTGTTTGGAATTCGCCGCATGTCTCTTCCCAGCAAACATTGGTCCGACGGCAACGTCGTTTCCCTGGCCAAAAATAGTCGCGGTAGGACGGCATAAATCGGTAAAAAATATGTAACACAGAACATTTCCAAAAAATGCATTCAGATACGTTTGAACATCTCTACAGTTATCTGGGGTTGCATGTATAATTGTTACCTTGACTTTTAGCTATGTGTAGTACAATATGTATAACTTAACCTGTTGTGAATCAGTTGTGAGAGGACGTCCACTAGTGACGTCCTTTACGCGTGCATTTATAGTCCATCACGACCCTCTATGAAAAAAATATGAAATATGCAAACGCAATTGTGCTTACACCTTTGTTAATTCTCCAATAATTTAATTAAGTGCCCTAAGTAGTTTTTAACAGGTTGTGGGTAGCCTAACGTCTATAGTCGACCAAGACCAGTTGTAAAAAAAATCAATAAATCTTTATGAAATACACAATAATTTATATTTACATCACGATCATTTGTATTTATTTTAATGACTAATTGTATTCACAAAGTGCCCTGTGTGGTTAAGTGATTGTGAAGCCACTGGATTTGAGTCATTATTCGACCCGTTTTCCCTATACATTACAATAGGATTTTATTTTATTTTTTAATGAAATGTATTTGATGAACATTTTGGGGAATAAATCGGGATAAAAACTTTCCATTTTTAATGCGTTATTTAAAGGACACGGGATTATATAATAGAATTTAGTGAAGAGTACGGTCGGATTCCAAACTCCTACTCAGTAGGTGGCGGTAATGCACTAAAAGTTGTAGCCTTAAACAAGGGAAGAAGAAGCATTTTCCCGTTCTTCAACGAGCACAAGGAGAGGACTTGAGGAGGGCGCTTTGTTTTATTGCGAAAGTCGACAAAGTATTAAAAATCTACTGTTGGGTAAGTACATTTTGTATTATTTTATTAATGTGGTCGAGTTTTACTTGTTTGACACGAAGGAACCGAAAGAAATGCGCACATTGTCAACTGAAATGTAGTTTGAGTTTGGCTAAAATTAGCTAACGCTAGTAGGCTAAAAGTAGGGCTAGTGTGAATAAATCTAGATTTAAATTAAAAGAGAAAAGATAGTCTATGCATGACCTGCGTGTTAGTCGTATCCAAAACGAGGAGATGTGAACATACAGAATACAAGTTCTTGGTCATTGTCCAGCAGTTTATTTGATTTCTTAGGCAATTACAAGTAAGAAAAATGAATGAAACCTGTTAGAAAAAAAAAAATGTATTATTACATTTTACATTATTGTCCCCTTCACTTCTGAAATTATGGCTACACCATAATAAACATAATTTCAGTGTAAGCCATGAGTGACAGTCAATACTTGTCACAAAAACTGTGGATATGGATAAGCACTTAGTTCATGCACTTGTTGCATGATAGATGAGTGGTTGTGAAAGTGTATGTTTTAACATGGCATACAATCGCCACGCTGCACATTACTGTTAATTGTAATATTGACCTTGTGTGGAAATTTTTCTGAGGTGGAGTAATCCTGAGTAATTTCTTTCACAGAATCATGTCCAGGCGGCTGTGAGATCTGATCTGATCATCATCCAGTCTGTCTGCAATGACGTGAAGAAACAGAACAAACTGAGACAGACAAAGTCTCCAAGATGTTTCAAGAAACCTACCTGCAAAGCTACAGTACTGTTAAAAGTATTAGGCACTTGTGTAAAAATGCTGTCAAATTTTCTTTATCAATTAACTTCTATTACCTAAATTAAATCAACATTTGGTGTGAGCATCCTTTGTGTTTAAAGCAGGTTTTGCCCTTTTGAGCAGAGTTTCTCAGGAGCTTTGCAGGAGGTTTCTTGGATATGCTATTTACCCATCATACATATAAAGTTTAAGACATCATCTAACTCATTGTCAGACGTATCAGAACGGAAAAGAAGCTTCCTGATGGAAATACTACAGAGCTGGTGGATTTATTTATATTAAGCCACGCTGACACAGCAAGAACATGCAGAGAGGCCTCCCGTCGGGACTCATGAACTCAGCTGCGTAAGCATGAATTGTGAGTTTTCATGATGTCACTAGATACTTGAGTGCTGTTTTCAATGAATTCATTTGAAAATTCTATAATATTCTAATTCTGTTCTTAAAAAAAAACTTGTCCCTTTTAGACTTGCACTCTATTCATTTACTGCTTGTTTTCTTTAAAAGAAAAAAAGTAACACGAGTTTTTCTAATCTTTTTATATTCTTTTGGTTTTCTTTTTATTTATTATACAATTAACAAGCAAAAAAAGGCATCTAACACTAGCTTGCTCTATTATTTTACAATTCTATCTGTTTTCTTTTTATTTATTATATAATTAGAAAAAATGACCACGTGTACTGCATTGAGCTAACTGAGACTTGTTATAGCATTTGCATATCATTGTTCTTTTGTTTATTTTGATTGCTTCCATCGTCCTCATTTGTAAGTCGCTGGGGACAATATAGTTGTGGGTTTATGATAAATGAGTAAATGTCAAATGCCTTGATGGCGAAATTCAATATGAGGAGTGGTGGCCAACTCGAAAAGAAGCCATTCAAAGCTACCCCTTTATACTATGATTCAAGGTAATTTTGGCCTTCAAAAACATGACATTCAAAAAATCTCTTGTTCCTTGTCTATTATTTATATAATTTTTATTGTTACCCTTTATCTATTCAGGGGAAGTTCTCTAAAAGACTACCTGTCTTTATCAGAAGTGTCCTGTTAACTTTCACAGAGTTGCACCTAGTTAAGGGTCTTTCTC
>JADLZN010009578.1:62728-85494 GCA_018155175.1 Sinocyclocheilus anophthalmus | reverse complement strand
GAAAGCTAAAGAACCCTTTAAATTGAAACCCCTTAAATTTTATTTAATCATCATCAATTTGACATCAGTTTTTTTTGCCCTTTTTGCCCTTTAAAGAAATGGAGTGTCTATTTACACTAAGTGCAATAGCCCGCCTTGTTGGCAGAGGCTCAACCAAAAGTGTGACATAGTGTCAACAGTTTAAAATATGGCTATCAAATGTTTGCTCCAATGGTATAGATGGTAAAGCACATACTGTACCATAGTCTTTTTGATGCGATCGACTTGGTTTGATCCTGCATGTTTGCCAGTTGTGGCCTAATGGATAGAGAGTCAAACTTGTAACCCAAAGCTTGTGGGTTCAAGTCTCGTACCGGCAAGGATTGTAGGTGGGGGGAGTGAATATCCAGCGCTCTCTTCACCCTCAATACCATGAATGAGGTGAGACCCTTGAGCAAGGCACCGAACCCCAACTGCTCCCCGGGTGCGGACAGCATTGGCTGCCCACGCTACGGGGTGTGTACGGGTGTGTGGTGTGCATGTTTGTTCACTACAGCATGCTGGGTAGTGATGCGCTTGGATGGTTAAAGGCCAGAGCACAAAATTCCAAAGTATGGAGCCACCGTCTCTTCTTCACCAAATATGTTTCTCCCTTTTCATATCTCATATCACATCGGAACAGCATTTATTTTAAATAAAAATGAAGTAAATAATGAAAAAGTTGAAAATAATGTATTGGATAGGTGTAGGGAGGGCTTCATTGTCCCAATAAGGCGGCATCCATTTAATAATATTAATAAAATATGATAATTTACACTCCTCTATTCGTTAGTATGCTATTGCAAAGAGCGCGCCTAAACAAAGAAAAAGGGAACGGAAGAGGACACAAGCCATACGCAAAACTCACGTTGCCTGCCTACACATCACCAAATGTGTCAAGTGGGAAACTGTTTACTACCCATCAAGGCACAACTTTCTCTGCAACTTTCTGTGCAGTTTTACTTCTTGCATGTGGTAAAAGCATATTGCTTGCTGTATTAAACTGTGAAAAGGTTTTTATTTATGTCCGAGACAAGGAGATGCCCCCTCCAGTCAATTATATTATATTTTTATAGTCCTCTACTATTTGTCCTATTAGGAGGATTATCAGCCTCACTGTTTATTTGACCCATAAATATATCAAGCTTAGTAAATCCTTTAGGACGACATTTCTGAAACATCTATCAATCACTTTCTCAGGAGTTGCCACTCATTCCCGCTGCTCACTGCTAAAGCCAATTTGTGCCTGTGTATATGGTATCGATCTCTTCTGCCTGTGGGTCATATTCAATCACAAAGAATTTTAGCTTTTGAATCAAGCTACTTATTTATTTGTGAAATGAACAATCAACATTTCCTAGACTTTAAAATTACATTTAATTACAGATGATTCCAGTTTGGAGATTCATTGGAAAATGTACATTTTATTTTAAACTAGAATTTTTTTTTTAATTAAAACTAGAGTAAGCGACTCATGTAATCATGTAAACAGAGCAGTCAGAGACAGGTGTCTTAGCAGAGATACTGAAGATCAGCGTACTCACCGTATTTAGCCCCAGGGCATCCCCTTTGGTGACGCCATACACGATGCCGCTCGCCAGCGCTGCACCAAACATCTGGGCCACGATGTACATCACAGCCTTCAGCAAGCTGATCTGACAGCTGGCCAGCAAGCCCAGCGTCACAGCTGGATTCAGATGGGCTCCGCTGATGTGACCCAGGCTTTGGGCGAGAGTGGCGATGGACAAGCCAAACGCAAGAGCCACCTTGACCTCCTGATCTGGTTTGTCATTGTTGGCGTTTCCAACTGCAGCTGTAATGCTGAGGAAGATGAAGAGGGTCATACCCACCAGCTCGGCCAAAACGGCCCTCCAGAACGCCTTGCTCTTCAGCTCCTTCATGACTGGCAGCTCTGGGCACGCGGATGTGTTAGTGTGGGGGTTTCTGAGGGCACTGAGTAAGTTTCTCTGCCAAAAGAGAGTATTTATAGGGCAGGTCCTGCTAATGAAACGGGGCGGGTTTCAGCTACGGGGGCAGAGAGAGTGAGTGAGAGAGAGGAGAAGAGGCAGGCAAAATTGATGAGAAATCCTTCGTTTTTCTTCCCTCTTTTCAACTCTCATTTCATTCACACTTTAAGTCTAGCAGATAAGGGCATAATCTAGCCTTAATCTAAGCACTGATCTCTGTTTGATTTTAACACTGCAAGCAGCTAAACTTTTATTCTGTTCCAACTTGGAGAACAAACTAGTAGATTGTTGCTATTTTTCACATTTTAGAATAATCGAAATTTCATCAAAGCTAAGATTGGAAACTATGTAGTGACTTAAAATGTTACATAAATCAAAACTTACGTTTTAGTTCACTTCAACGTTTTCACCCTTTGTCAAGATTACAGTTCTGCACACTCTGAACTTTCAGGACTATGAGATACATAAATGAACTCAGCTGTGACCAGACCTTTGGCTGGGCAGTTTGTAAAAGTCAAACAGTAAAATAAAATTGCAATACTTTATGCAATTTTCAGCATACAATAGGGGACAATTCCCATAAAGTTCACAACATGGGAGTGAAAGTGAGTTTAAATTCTTTCCCTCTATTTAATTATTTATAATATAATGTTTCAAAGTGAAAAAGTCACAGTGAGTGGCGCTTAAAAACGTGGGTTCTAATAAAAACAACACACACACACACACAAACACCCCACACACACACACACCACACACACCACAACACACAGCACACACACACACACACAGACAGACACAGACACCCACACACAGACACACACACACACAGGTTACATTTTGTGAAAAGGGGGGACATTCCATAGGTGTAATGGTTTTTATTCTGTACAGACCGTATATTCTATTGCCTTTTACCAACCCTACCCCTAAACCTACCCTCACAGGGTACGTTGTGCGATTTCAGATTTCCAATACACTCCTTATGTGGATTTATAAGCGTTTGACAAAGCTGGGGACACTGGGCTAATGTCCTGAAAGTCACCTTCTCTTTGTCACTGCCTTGTCAGACCTGTGAATTATACAGAATGATGTCCTCCCTTGTGTCACAAAAACCGCTCATACACACACACACGAAGCACGCCACGCTATCGCACGCACGCACGCACGCACACACAAACACACACACACACAAACACACACTACACTACACACGCTCTCCCAGCTACATCTTCACCTCAGACAATAAAGTAACAGCAACTTTAACCTCTCTCTACAATAGCCCAGGAACTGATTTGTCCTCTTAAGCAACACTCATAATGTAGGAATGTCATTGCATTGCATAAAACCACCCAAACCAAATGGCATATGCCAAGAACTGATTCAAGACCTTTTCTCTGAGCTAACTTTTTATGAGCTGTATTTTGTGCTTTGCTTTTCAAAGTAAACCAACTCAGTGGGCAACTGATGTTGAAAAGTCATCAAATTGGCATCAAAATTGAAAAACCTTGACATGACGTTGATTTGATTTAAATTGAACGTTAAACATATTGGCCTACATATAAATTAAACCAATTAACTTCTTATTTTCACCGAATTACCACTGGCAGAAATTGCAGTCCATAGTGAATTTAAAAAGACGTCACAGTATCTTGATCAAGTCTTGACTAATATTTGACATCAAATTGACATCAAGGTGCCCGCTGGGAATGACACCAAAATGTAAAACTTAATGCACATTCTTTCACATATTGTTTTAATGCTAACCCAACATCTGATTCGTATAGCCAAACATAAAATCTTTAAAGGACATCTGCTATCAGTGCTTTGAGGATTTATCTGGCTCCTGCTGCAAATGAACGTGTGTGTGTGCATATATCAGAAGACTATGAACGGTGTTTACAGTGTTTTAGGTTATCCTGTTGGCTAATTCATCCTTTTTTGTGACGTCTAGGTACTAACTGTGAATTAAAATTGCACCGTACAGTCCTGTTAAAGACTGCGTTATCATTCAGTTTTATATATATATATTTATATATATTTATATATATATATATATATATATTATATATGGAAAACTTAGATAATGGGCCTTCGAATAGTTAGAATTAGTTTCCACAAAGAACCCAATTGTTCACTTTTAAGACGTTACTGTTGTGATTAGTAATTAATGTGTTATTCTTTATTAATTGGTCATGGTTCGCAAGTAGTTCTCAATGAGGATATTGTTATTTAATAGTTATCAAATATCTAATAAGGAACTACATTTGTCCTAAATTTGCTACTACTTACAGATTAGTTAATCTTGCTTCTCTATTAGTATTAAGTTAAGTGTTAATGTAGTATACTACCTATTACTTCCTGCATAGTTACTTGTTAACAACGGACCATTATTTAAAGTGTTACATATAATACTGTAATAGGTAGGAAACTAGCATTAACTGAATCAAAGCCAAAGTGTAATGGATACCTCGTATGTAGATGGCATGTTATTCCAAAGTGTAATGCACAGAAACATTTAACGCCACAAATTACAGAGTATAAACAATGCCATATTCTGGCACTCTTTGGTTATATAAATGGAGAACATCAGGATCTGCAGAAGATAAACATGCAATCCCAGCGACTGACAAGAGTCCTGGCTTTGTAGATATGTCTGACAGAGAACTGTTGATCTAGGGCCTGTGCCAATAAAGATATGACCCAATCATAAATCACACATTATCTGCATTCTCATAATTATTTTCGAACTATTTTCACTACTGTTTGGCTTGTTAAAATGACCTTATTTCAGGTTTATCTGTTCTTGTGAATTTGAATAACGGAATAATTGGGGGTTTAGATATGATTCTGTTCTATACAGATTTAACTCTATATTCTATATTACTACCATAATACCCCTTGTGTTAATTTCTTATCTGAAATACAATTCTTGACCTATTTTCAGTTGTAAAATACTCTTGTCACAGATATTTTCAATTGTCTCTCTAGTTACAGTATTTACACTGATACTGATAACTTGCATGAAGCACATAGTGTTGCCCTTTTAGATACGTGAAGCGTAAACAGGCTGACAAAAGATTAAAATAGTTTTGTAGGTACTTAACAGAGCAAACCAGACACCTTTAAGAGAAGTACTACACGTCCAAACTACTCAAACCACGAGAAACTAGATTTTTCCAATTTGTTTTAATGAAGCTAATTATTATAGCTTCTAAATATAATGATATCACTGATTTCTGTTTACAAATCCCCCAGGATTTTCATTGTACACAGATAATGTTGACAGTGTATGTTTTTTTTTTTTTTATCATTGCTGTTGGTTTGTACTTTCTGTTCTGCTGAAGGAGCTTGTATCAGCATTAACCAATCTGCAATTATTTTAAATTTTTCAGAGTGTTTAAAATAATTATGTTGAGTAATGATGTGCACTCAGCTGAGTGTGTTATGTGAGCAAGGACTGATTAGCAAACATTCGTTTTGAAAACCTCAGTAAAAACTCACTTCACTCCCTCTGAGATATGTGTAGGATGAGCAATGTCTGTTTAATGGACTGTACAGGGCAGAAGTCAAAAGACTCTTCATAAATCTCATGTCAAGCAATCAGAGACACTTGAGTCTCTTGGCTGTGTTCCATTAATCACTTTGCCTGTAAGATCACTATAAACATGCAAGGCATCTTTTTACGATGTGAGGAACAGAAAAAAAGACTCAGAGCACTGCATGGTGTTAAAAAAATCACATTCAGTATGCTTTGAAAACTATACACTGTATTTCAGTTTTTTTATATTAAAATTAAAGTGTGCTTACTTCATTAGAAGGATAATCAACATTATAAAAAGAGTTTACTTCTGTGAAATATCACTTAAATAGTTAACTCTTTATTCTGAAAGTCCACTTTAGACATTCTAACTATAAATAACTTTGCAACTACATGCCAAATGCCAGTCATTAGAGTGTTAGTAGACTATTTTGGTTAGGGTTAGAGAAGGTGTGAAAAGTAGTTGCCTAAAGAAATAGGTAAGGCCCTTTCACACGCGTGTGGCGTGATAAAAACCGATGGATGTGAGGAAGGCCGATAAGGCCAGACCAAAGTCTTTAAACCGGAACACATGAAAATTTGACATGTCAACACACACCCTGTTCGTCCAAGCTACGTGACCATTCGTGAATCGCATTTCTTCGTTGTATGTGCTAGCCATGAAATCGGGTTGTGTTAAGGCTCCAGATTTTGCCACATTTCTTTAGTACGTGTAAAGACACAGTTTAACTTTAAGACAACATATTTGAACGTGTCTCTCAATGCAACTCAACACATTCTGGCCGTGTTCGAACATGTAATACTTTTTAAAGCAGATTTACCTCTAGATTTACCTACATATTAATCCTTTCTTTAGTTTATTGCAGCATTGCTTTACTGATATCTACAGTACTAGAGTAAATTAATTAATTACAATGTCAGTTAAGACTTCTGAGAAAGAATGTTGAACTAAACAACTAAAAACGGCATGACAAATCATGACATAAGTCTGAAATCATACAGAACATACTGATGCATTCTCCCTCGTGAACAAATATGTTATACAAGTGTACAATTACAACTTCCTTCATGAATAAACATGATGTGTTGTATACCAATATACCATCGTGTTACATATGCAAATATAGTCTGAAATACAGCAACTACTGGCTGCTGTGTGTGATGTAACGTTAACACGGACAAACAGTGCATGTTGTTGACATGGTCAAATTTCATGCATTCTATTTAAAGACTTTTGGCCCATCTGCCTTCCATAGAATGATGCTTTCACACCAAAAGCGAAACAATTGATCGCCTCTGGCTAATTCGCTGTCCGAAAATGTATTTTACAACTGCACTTTTGCAATAATCTGCTGATTTTCTTCATTAAAAAGAGACCAACCTTAGGTCTGTATTCAAAAGCGTTCTTGAATTATAACAATTTAAGTTTGAATAATGCACTTTTATGCATATGTTTTAAAATGGGGGGGTGACAGTCAAAGGGTTAATGCCTTTTTCCGCATGATCATATTCTAGATCCCTTAAATACCTAAACATAACTACTAATAGCAGTTGCACCGACTAGTTGACTAGTCGACTAGTCGACTTCAATGCTCTGCCATGACGCTTTAAACTTGACATCGACTAGTCGCTGGTCCTATAGAGGGCGCAACAGGATAATAAATCTTTGAAGGACTTCTACATTTACGCTCCGTTCCAAACAGTTAAAATGACAAATAAATGCATACTCCGAAAGCGCTCCATAAGATATGTGTGATTATATTACTGGATGCTCATAATTGAACGGGAGAATGCACGTTTTATACAGCTTATTGTACAGGTAAATTAATCGCTGTTCTAATCTAATGCGCTGCTGCACTGTAACACACACACATTACAGACATTAGCTCGTACATCACACGCAGATCGCGCGGCGCGGAAATGTGATTTCTCAATAAAATAGCTTTGAAACTGAAAAGTTCAAGCATATATTTCTTAATAACTAAATCCCACAGCTTCACTACTAGTAGAGAGACGCTGCAAGGTAGAATTAATTCACACACGCAATCACTCTAACTAATGCATTCATATTAAAGTAATCTTTACTGTGCTACTTTATCTGTGTCTGATTTAGAACGAGCAGAAATCTGTGAGAAAAACATAAGACCCAAAGACAAAAGAACGTTAAAAATGAGCTGTTATAGAGCAAAGCCATGTGGGCATTCGCTGTGTCATATGCCATAGCATGTGCACAAGCTGTTTATCCACAGACTCCAGACTTATTTGTTCATTAATGACGTCATCAACGACTAGCTCGACTCGACTTTCATCACATAAAAGCTGATTTTTAAAAAATCAGAAGTCGTTCAACCCCTCACTAAAAACCAACTACATCTAACTATTAGTATAGCAGCACAATTAGGAAGGTATTGAGGTCAGAAGTCATAGTTATAAACAGGGGCACCTTAAAATAAAAAGTTATGACCAAAGTTCTAGAAAAAAAAAATCTAACTATTACTTGACTAAGCATGTTGCCTCATTTGAATCCAACAGAACTCTTTGGAAAAAGTTTTTTTTAAGAGAAAGACACTCATAGTGTGCCAGAACATCTATCCAGTAACACTCATATCCTCCTTGCTAAGGACTGAGTCAGTCACCAACAATGTAAATGCACTGTTCTGAAAAATATACTGAAATAATAAATGATGTGAATCTCTGTAATGAAAGGTGTTTGTGTGTGTACTTCTTCTGTTAAAAATTACTATAATTTCTAAGAAAAATTCTGGAGACAAGACAGAAACACACCAGAGTTTTGCCACTCGGCTTACGTGATAAGAGAGATAACGTTTTACTATGATGTTTGCCATGCAAACACAGTCAGATCACACACAGAGCTTGGAATGCATACAAGGCTGACATAAAACACACATGCGCAAATCCAGGCATAGTGAGAAGATATAAGCATGTACCAGTTAGTACCATACCTATTCATACGATAAGATGGAGAGAAGTAGATGAGATAAGAGCAAAGCATGGGATAGAGATTGTTAAGATGTCATTTATTAGTCGTATTTACATTCACTAATCTGGTCAAAGATTGATGGTAAATATTAGAATGTCTTGAACAGAGTCCAACATAATAGACGGGATCAAAGGGTTTTTAATATCCACTATGAAGTGATGTAAACTTATCACACAATAAGACCTGTCGCATAGATGTAGTCAGATCAAATAGCGAGAGCTCTGAGAGCCATCCAGCCATAAAACACTGTGTGACAGAAAAAAGACAAAAAAACCCTCAGTTCACTAATTGCTCACATGCACCTAATTGCTTCATATTGCCGCCAGGCAGAGGAATGCCTAAACAAAGGCTGAGATCTGCGACAGCTATTGTTTCCATGGGAAATGAAGACTATCCATTTAGAGCTTCAAAAGAGGAGGTTCGAGAGGAAACCAGGGGCTGAGAAAAATAAGCTTGTGTATTTCAAAGAAGAGAACTGAGAAATAAGGAAGCTGTAGTGTCTTCATAAACATCCAGAAGGCATTAGCTTATAAACACGCTTAGGGAAAAAGAGTCTGCAAAACTGGAAAAGTGAGTGGTGCTATTTCTACAAAAACTACCGCCACAATGCTGGGGTGTCCTGGGTGGTTGTTGTGGGGCATTTATGAGCAGTTTCTAAGGTGGTTGCTGGCTTGAGTAGTTTCTTATAGAGAGCAACATTCAAGTTCCGGAATTGACGCTAATTATGTAAATATCATTTACGCATTTAATCCCATTTTATCAACCAATTGCAGCTGACCTTCAATGATCCAGTTCAAGACTATACTACATAATATAGCTACCGATCAGCAACCAATAGGCAGGCATCAGACGTGAACAGGGTTTGTTTGACCTGCCCACCTATACTGTAAGATGTCAATTAAATTCTCCGTGTCCAGCAATGAGGGCTATTGTTATTTCACTTTGTGTGTGAAGGGCTTTTCATTTGGCCATAAAACCGAACTTTTTTTCTATTAAACACAAGACCCCGCCACCTAAGCCAAAGCCCATATGAGAAAAGAAGCACAAAAGTAATGGAAACACCATACATTTCGTTCATTAAACAAGCTTACCAGTTTTCAGGGGAAGGCGCTAGCCACCGACATACTGGATTGGTACTTTCGCCCTACTTTTAAGCGTTATAATGTTGTCTCAGGATGGAGTGCCGTGTGTGCGCTTGAGGTGTTACTCAGGGGTTGCTTTGTTCGAAGGCACACTCTGTTCACATTATTTGATAATTATTTGTTTCCGACCTCCCAATATGATCCAGTTAACAATGAATTCATGGTGGAACCATGCCATGTCGGTATATGTCAGTCGACATGATTCATGGGGAGTGAAGTTTGTTTCTTATTAAAGCTGTAAGTACACATGTCTCCACAGACAATTTGTTGATTTTCAAATACTTTGGCTTCAAAATGACGTTTATATTGTGATTAACCCCGTAGATGTTGATTGGTTCATGCGTATAAATGGTTTAATGAAACATAGTCCCTTTGGGAAAAATGTGGAATGGTACAAAAAAACTATTCTACAAATCCAATCAGGCTGGAAAAAGTGACACGTGCACTACGGGCTACCGCCCTCCTCAAAATAAATCAGTGTTGAATCCCCTCTTAAACATGGGCGAGTCTTTCAGATTAAGTCTAAGGGATTTTTTTGTTTTTGCCTGTTTGTTCGAATAATTGAGTCAATATGATGAGGAATGATTCTTCCCCCCCCGTTACAGTGCACAGATGGTACAGTTATACACAAAATTGGAATACTTAAGGTTCCGGGATTTGGAACTTCTTAAATCACTTTACTTGAATTAAGTGTCTGATAAAAAAAAAAAAATACTCACTATCCACTATACTCAATCATCAGGTGATCAAGAATGTGAACTGTTTATAAATACTGCCGTTCCTCATTGTTTAACGTCTGGATGCTTTAGTGTTCCCTCCACAAACTGAAGCCTGTTGTTGTAACAAATCTGCTGGCTCTATTTCTCCAGGATCCTTCCTCTCAAAGGGTCCCATTCAGCTCAGGATGACAGTGACATTAAACTCCAAATAGCTGTCATGAGGGCCGTCTCTAATGAGCAAGAACTTGGCTCACCACAGGAGCAAATCCTACTGCCAGAATCATTATGCAATTCATTAGAAAATCTGATATGTTCACAAAGTATAAGTGAAAAAGTAACCTAAACTGACACCACGTCTACATGGTGTCGCTCTTGTTATAATGAACGGTTTACACTGAACTCCAGCCTTCTAATATTGCAATGTAACGTCACAAGCTCTCTGGGTGTGACGCAGAAATGGTCAGATCATATTTGGACTGGGGTGGTTAGAAGGAGTGTTGAGGCTAATGGCTGTCCTGTACTAAAACACATCCCATTAGCTATTTTTATTTTTATGCGCATTTTGGAATATCACATAAAAAACGCTGGATGGAAACGCCAAGATGCGCATAAATTTAAAAAATGCACATAAAAAAAAACATATGCGCACATTTGAGTAGGATAAACTTCTTATCCGATAAGAAAAAATGTGCATAAACTACAATAGAAACACATTTGCTGAATAAATTCCACCATGCACATCAAAAAAGTCATGTGACTTTGCACGATGGGATGGGATAACGTGACTAACCAGTGGACCAATCTCATTTCACAGCATCTGAAATGTTGTTTTGGTCGTTCTGAAATGTCCGAGCAAAGTCTGCCATCAAAGTATTTCTGTATAATTTTCTTACACACTTCGTTCCCAAACAACTGGCATCCACCTCTGAGAGCAGTGACCGCATTTATTGTGTTTCGTCTGCTCGCTATGAGACGTGAGTAATTTATCAGATATTAAAATAGTATATTCAGTGGCTTGGCTCCGAATTTTTTTATTGATACTTGTGGCCAAATTACGGGAGTGACGATTTTGGTGCTCGTGTTCCAGTTTTGTGCATAATTTAATTTCACATCTTTGGATGGAAACATAGCGATTGTCTTATAAAATAAGCATTTGCTTGCTACAGTTTGTCCTCTTAGATGCCATTGGAATTTCCATAAATGTTTCTGGATTTCCTTTTTTTCTGGACTCTGTTTTAATTGTTAAATTCAATTGCAATTAAAAAGCCTGTCTAATTATTTGAAATCATAAAACATATACAATTTAACAACACTTTATTAAAAGTTCAACAAAAAATGACCAATGAAATCTGTTTTATTTTTTTTTTCGACAAATTAATGTTTTATGGTTTGCAATATCAGATTTTCCATTTAGAAAAATTTATCGGATTACATTCCATTTTAATAAGCTAAAGCATGTCTCATCAAGTGAAATATTATACAAACTTTTACACTTAATATTTTTTACAATCAATGGCTCATGAAATTTTCAAATTTTCAGAAATTCGTCGTTGTCTGTTTTAATATTTCTGGATTTATTTATTATTAAAAATGGTGGTAATCAAATAAAGGCATACAATATTAACAGTTTAATATTTAAAAATGTAATCAAATGGAAGTTTAACGAGAAATTTAATGATTTTGCCAAACACGGTGCTGTATAGAGAGGTTTACTGTAAAAATTTAACTATGGAAAAAAAGTGTGATTATTTCTTTTAAAATAATGTTGTATTATTATTATTAATTTTAGAAGTACATTGTACTGTACAATAGAAATTTATTTTTGTCACAATCTCAAATTAAACCGAACTCTTATTTTGACAGGTTTTGATTCCGCGTTTTACTGTAATTTCCATTTTGACTGGATTGCGTGATTCCGTTCAAATTTTGCGCAGAAACAACAACTTCTGGTCTAGATAATAGATCTCACCAGAAAAATGAAACTTGTTGTGATGATTAAAGAGGTATCTGCTCAAGAATGCACATAGTGTCAAACCTTCCAGTACTGATCATCCTGCCATGCTAAACAACAGAACCTTGATGCTGACAAACATATTAATGGATGAAACATGCCACTTTCATGTAATAAAAGTGTACATATATTCAGCCAAATTATACATTTGACATTTATTTGACCACCTACCTCAGTAACATTGGTCAGTTTCTATTCATGACTTCACAGGTGAAGGAGGTGAAGCATGGAGTTAATTTTAGATTGATAACAAACAAGAATCAGTGCAAGATCTTAAAGCGGTCATATGATGCGATTTAATTTTTTTCCTTTCTCTTTGGAGTTTTACACGCTCTTGGTGCATAAAGAAGATCTGTTAATTTGCAAAGACTAAAGTCTCAAATCAACAGAGATTCTTCTTTATAAAGGTTAGAGTAATGACCACACGACTAAAAATTCGGCTAGCTTCGAACACGCTGGAAACCACATGTCTATGTCACTATGTGGAAAGATTTGCATAAAGCAGCCCAAATGTTCACGCAAAGAATGAAAATGTAACTTTTATTCTCGCTGTAGTATAGTTGTTGCCGCCGCCATGTCGTGAAGGCACTGTGTGTTTCGTTGTGAAAGCGAAACGACTTAGTTTGGCCTTCCAAAATATCTGCTTCGTCATGCCTGGAGCCGATCCGTGCTGGTCGCTGAGGGAATACATCAACGTAGTGCTGTGGATCGCCGGCACATTTTTATGGAGGACTGTTTACTGATCCTGGGAGAGAAACGTTAGACTAAAATGCCGGCAGTGCTGACTCACGTAAGTACGTTTGCATTTAAAGGATTTGCCACTGATGATTCAAACGCGAGTTTTGGGCCAAGGCTCGCCATTCCTTTCTCCTTTGTTTTTTCCCTTATGATAGGTACAACTTGTTGTTATGGAATTTCTAAGATAACAAAATGCAGTCAGAGTTTTAGTTTACGTGGCGTGATGCCAATTGCAACGCAACGCGTTTAAAAAGAACAGTATAAGTCATTATAATCTGTAATTATGTCCCACTGGATGCAACAAACGCCTCGTTTACAATGGGTTTTAATGTTTATGTCTCGTCGCTCCGTTCTTTTATGACAAGGCATCAACAGTATGTGAGGGGTGTAACATTTCCTTCACACGCTTGAGGTATTTGGCCAATAACAACGCACTGGATAGCTGGCCAATCAAAAGCACACCCCGCTTTTTCAGACCGATGAGCTTTGTACAAATCAACACGTTTCAGAAAGGCGGTGCATAGAAGAGAAACAATAATGTACAATATGTGGAAAAAAAAATGTTTTTTTTTTAACTTAAACCGCATAAACACATTTCATATACCCCAAATACAAAAAAAATGTGCTTTTTAGCTAGCATTCAGCTGTACCCCTTTAAGATCAGTGTTTAGTTTAATGTTAGGGGCAGGAAAAATACTCTCATTCATTTTACTGGTGTGCAGCTTTATTGGCTCTTAGTCTGGCTATACTGTGGGTGTTATCTCATGTACTCAGTACATAGGATATCCTTGTTTTTGAAGGAAATTAGTCCAATGAGAAATGAAGAAAAGTTAAAGTGTTAGGATGTGTTGAGCATAGATTTTCTAAAATAACCACCGTACCTACCGGTGTCAATTTTCTGCGTTAGCAAAACTGGAATCATAAAGGTCAGCAACTGCAAGTTAAACAGCGTATTGAAAACTGTTAAAGGGGGATTCCATCAAAAAGATTAGTTAAAGTAATTTTAGCATTTGTCACTCAGCCAGCTTCCCTATGTGGCGTTATTATGGTTGTTTGCTCATGGTTTCTATCTCTACAAAGCCAACATAAGTGCAGTAGTTTTTAGGGTGGTGCCTATATTTTCTTCGAAAATAGAAGGAGTAGAAGGACTTCATTAGAACTATAGTATTGTGAATTAAATAAATAGAAGAAGATAATTTGTCGAATTCAACATTTCCAAATTACGACAGTTCAAAAGTTACAATAAAGGAAATATAAATAACTAATTAGTAATAGGTAGTGCTGTCAAACTATAATTGCATCCAAAAATAAAGTTTTGGTTTACATATTATGTGTGCATTACATGTGTAGCATATATATATACATATCTATCATTTATCATTATATATATATCATATCTACTATAGTATAGACTATATATATAGAACTACACAAACGCAGGTATATATTTGAACCATATGAAATGTTATTTACAGGAATAATGTATATTTCAAATAATTTATAGATTTATAAATATATTTTTTAATTGATATTAAAAATAAAATATTTTTCTAAATTTAAATGCATGTGTTGGGCATTTTATATAGAATTTTTAAACATTACACAGTACACACACATATACAGTATAATGCAAACAAAAACTTGTATTTGAATGTGGAGGAGTAGCGATTACTCGTTTGACAGAACTGGTCATCAGTACATGGTCTCAGCATTTTATTGTGAATTAAATTTGCATATGAATGACCTCGGTGTGTATTTTGGGGCAGTTTTGTGAGTCTGTAAAACAATATATTTGTGCATTTCTTCCCTGAACCGAAATTTGTAGACATTTACTCACCTTCCCATGTAACATGTATTCTGCTGAAAACAAAAAGAAAATGTTAAATAATGTAGGCCGACTGGTAACTCCAACTCACTCACAAGCATTTACAAATCTTCTGCACTTTACTTTCTTATCCATTCACGTATTCATTTACAGTGTTGGGGAAAGTTACTTTTAAAAGTAATGCATTACAATATTGCGTTACTCCATAAAAAAGTAACTAATTAAGGTACTTAGTTACTTTTATGGAAAGTAATGCATTACATTAATTTTGTGTTACTTTTTAAATCTGGACAGGACTTGCTTGTTTGTTTTAAAAATAAACCAGTTATTTTTGGCAAAATATAAAAGCTTTCACACAAAAGGAAATGAAATAAGCCTCCAGGGCTGAAGGGAAATGTACAGTAGAATACAGAAGAAGAAATTTCAACACACTTCAGCAATAAAAAAGACACAAATGTTGTCTAGAGTAATTTGTGCTTGTTAGTACGGTTGAACTGGATCATCGAAGGTCAGAAGCAAATAGAATGGGATTAAATACATAAAGGATATTTGTGTTGTTTAACATTTAATTATTGCAGGTTTGCGTCATATTCTGAGTTGCATTATTTTTATTCATTTTGAGGAATACTGAATCTGTGTGTTTTTTTTTTTGCGAGTGAGATGAATTAATGCATACTCATAATTATTTTAGCACTACAGTAGCATCTTCTGATTTCTCAACATGGGGACAGCAGAGCTGTCAATCAAGAATCGGGAAAGAAAAAAAAGTAACTGGTTACTTATTGAAAAAAGGAATAGGAGATTCGAATCGATCATAAAATTAAAAAGTAATGCGTTACTTTACTAGTTACTTGAAAAAAGTAATCTGATTACGTAACTTGTGTTATTTGTAATGCGTTACCCCCAACACTGTTCATTTAGTAACTGTGTTAGTTACTATTTGATAACATTTACTAGTGTTAATGTTTTTGTTAAAGGGATAGTTTAAGTATAAGGACATATCAGACTATGAGAAGGAACTGAAGTGTAAAAATGTGCTCCATCAATCTGACAAAGAAAATCAAAATTTGATCAAATGTCAGTTAATGTACTTCATCAAAATTATAACTGAGAGTTTCACAACATCTCCACTGGACAGAGGACTCTCAGATCTCCAGACTCATAAATGTTCATCATCTAGGTCAACTGGTGTGAACATCGTGTTCTTGGGGCATGACACCAAGTGTGTGAAGAAATAAACTATTGAAAATGAGTGAAATAATTAAAAGGAGTTTACTCTTGATCAGAAGTTGGCGCTCCTGCTCTCGAAATAGTGTTTATCTCTGCAGGAGGAACATTCCTGGCAGACACTTCCAGTTATTTTTTTAAAAATAAGAGTATCTTGTTATCCGCAAAATAGTTTGTTCTCACTGTATAATTAATGAAGCCCACAACAGTTTCAAACAAATAGAAAAATGTTTCCTGGGAAATCTTTGTGCATAAATCAACTCTTCACAAACAACATAAAATAAAGACTACAAATACAGACGATAAAAACGACAAATTCAAACATAACACAAAGTAAGCATGGAAACGCTAGTGCAAGATTTGGTGAAAACACTTGTGCACCTGGCCTCTCATGCACAGGGTAATGGAGACTCTAACATATAAATATCCTGTTGGCCATCTAGCTGGCACTTGAGGAGTGGCCCCACTGTCTTGAGGTTTTGGTCACCCATTTCAAGAGATTACCTTTGCCTTCTCCATCATGTATCATCCAAAAACTCCAAGAGAGATGCTCTCTCCAGAATCCACTCTCTTGATACTTCCAACAGATACTCCTGAGCCCATCATTCCACCTTCTGCCATTATCAGCCCCATTCAGTGAACCCTGGATGATCATATTTCACAGTCAACCACCACAGACACCAGCTCCAACTCACTGCCCTCCAAACAGCACCTATGTGCTGATTGCATTGATTCACTTCATTCCTCCCCTGTGTCGAGACATGCAGGGATTACTCAGACTATACTTGTGGAACCGGTACCTTTGCTACAGCCAAGGTCCCTTGTCACCTTCTGAATGGCAAGCCCATGCAAATTCTGCCAACAATACCAAGCCAAGGGCCACTGACCACAATGTTACAACCAAAATGTCCGCCCCCCGGTAGTCTGTTTTATTCAAACAATTATGAAATTTTTTGCATTTAGATACAGAAGAACTTTGCCTTTTGAATATTAAAAACAAATGAACAAAAAATCTGGATCTCCATGTCTGCATGCAAATCAACTGTTCCTGCTCATCTCCAGACTAGATCTCTTCTCTCCACTTTCCCTAATTGCAGATTCAATTATTAGATCTGTCAGCATTAATATTTTTAAACTTAGATTTTGGGGGGGGGGATCAAACTGTAACACCGTGTGTCCCAACCAGACACGACGCAATAAAAAGTATCTTTTCCATGTAGTTTTTGTCCTAACCACCCGCTACAGTGACACGCGACAAGAGACAGGGGATTCTATTTTCGAAACGGTTTCTATTTTCTGCGACGTCGTGGCAGGAACAACATACAAAATATGACACTGATAATCTCAGGTAATGATTATGTGATAATGTTAAAAATGTCTAATGTTTGAATATTATTTTGCGTGACATTTATAGCCATACTGAAAGCAACAATAGATATTTTACCTCCGATCATGAAAATAAATTAAAGCAAACTTGTGGTACGTTAAAATTGTAAACTCAATGTGAACCAACACATGTATTCCGTCCATAACAAAGATGGTATCAGTCACTCAGAATAGACAGCATCACTGATTATAATGGGTTCTATTGTATCTTGTTGCATCGCACCGCGCCACACGCGTGTGGTGTAGACACGATGTCAGTTTACTGTCACTTGGTATGATGTGCTTTGAATTTTCATGCCAATATTGAATTAGCGCAATGCCAAACATTTTCTCTCACGGCCAGGGTTGCACGCGGGCCACCTATGAGGAACCCTGCTGTACATTATGAATTGCACCTCTATGCCATGGTTCACTTCCTTCAACTCTCTCTGCGTGAGCCTATGTGATCTTCTAACCTCTCCTAGCAGACAAATGCTGGCCTATGCAAGCGTACCATCCTGGACTTTGGCACTGGAGGGCTCATTCACTCGCCGAGACTTCTATTCACCTGTACCTGTGCACAATCACAAAGGAATTAAAAAACTCAACTATTTTACTCATCACAACACTTACCATTGTCTAGTCTAAGGGTACTTTTCCCGCGAGTTCCTTCCACCCTGCTCCACACATCTGTCTGTAAGTGGAAATCCCTGGGGACTGGTCTCATCAGTTACTTCCTGACTTGCTGGCCTTTCGTGAAATTCTTTGTCTTGTCTCTTAGATCTTCTACCCACTATCCAAGTCTCCTACTGTATTTTATACATTTTTTATCATAAATATTTTAGACATACCATGCAGTTTAGCTCAATCCAGTTGGCTGCTATACTCACGGCGTGTGACACGCTAATCAGTGTGGGCGAACAGTCTTTTAAAAGGATGCATACAATATTGCATTACTCCTAAAAAGTAAACTAATTACGTACTTAGTTACTGTTTATGGCAAAGTAATGCGTTACGTTAATTTTGCGCTACTTTTTAAATCTGGACAGCGTTTGCTTGTTTGTTTTTAAATTAAAAAAGTTATATTTTTGGCAAATATAAAAGCCATTTCACACCAAAAAGTGTAATGAATAAGCCTCAGGCTGAAGGGAAAGTAAAATTACAGTAGAATGCAGAAGAAGAAATTCAACACACTTCAGCAATAAAAAAAGTTGTCTAGAGTAATTTTTGCTTATTAGTACGTTTGAACTGGATCATCGAAGGTCAGAAGCTAATAGAATGGGATTAAACACATAAAGGATATTTGTGTTGTTTAACATTTCATTTTTGCAGGTTTGCGTCATATTCTGAGTTGCATTATTTTTATCAATTTTGAGGAATACTGAATCTGTTTCTGTGCGAGTGAGATGAGAAATGCATGTTCACATTTAGTCTAGAACTAAAGTAACATCTTACTCCCGATTTCTCTCAACATGGGGACAGCAGAGCTGTCAATCAATAAATTGGAAAAAAAAAGTAACTTTTGTTACTTATTTGAAAAAGTAACTCAAGATATTTTCTTGTAAATGTAAAAGTAACTAATTACTTTAATAGTTATTTGAAAAAGTAATCTGATTACGTAACTTAAGTTACTTGTAATATATTACCTCCAACACTGCTCCTAATTGCCGTTATCTGCTGTGGTTCATTTGTCCTCTGCTCATTTCCCCAGTTGTTATTCACCTGTTCATCTGTTGTTTACAATAACTACTCCACAACTGGGTTTGTATCACACCCTTGTGTCATTCTCTGCCTGAAACTACTCATGAATGATAAATGTTGTATATACTCTGCTGTTGAAAATCAGCCATTTTGGCATTTTACTGCAAAAGTATAAACAAATCATTTGTATCTTTTGCAAAGTTTTGCAGTTGGAATGCGACTGAACAAGGAGAATTGGTACAATCAAATTTTATTGGTACGATCAAATTTTATTGCTTGGTGATTTTAATATTCACATCTGTTGTCCCGGTAAGACGCTATCTAAGGATTTCTGTAATCTTATGAATTCCTTTAGTTTTTCTCAATGGGTGCAAAGTCCCACGCATATTCATGGTCACACTTTGGACCTGGTATTCTCCCATGGTTTTTACATTACGGACATGGAGATCGGAGACTCAGGCTTCTCTGATCATAAATTTCTGACTTTCACCACTGCCCTCCCTCGTTGATCAAGTACTACATCTGCTCAAGCGTTCCATCAAAAAATCTGCTCCTTGGTTCAATGACTCTATTCGCTCACTCCGACAAAACTGCAGACAAGCAGAACGCAAATGGCGTAAGGACAGGTTGCAGGTGTCCTATGACAAATGTCCCTTTCTATTTTTCAGAAAGCTGTCAAGTCTGCGTAATTTAAATTTCTTTCAGAGATTATTTCAAAAAATCACCATAGACCAAGAGTTTTATTTTCAACTATAGATGCTGTTTTAAATCCAGCTGTTGATGTTTTCCCTGATGCGTCTAATCTCTTATGTGAAAACTTTGTGGCCTTTTTTGTCGAGAAGATAGCAAGGTCAAGACCACAATCATTGGCAGCTCTTCATATCTCTCCTGAAATAATTGGGTGCTCTTCTACTTGGAACATGTTTAGTTTCATTTCCCTTCAAACCTGTAAAGACATTATTGATCATCTGAAACCTACTTTTTGTCCGTACGATAGTATTCCATCACACTTTTTTAAGCAAATTGTTGATACCATAGGGCCTGATCTCCTGTTTTTTATTAACATCCGTTTGAGTACTGGTACGGTCCCTGACTGCCTGAAACATGCTTCAGTTACTCCTTTTCTGAAGAAACCAAATCTTGATGTGTCTGTTTTAGGTAATTTTAGACCAATTTCTAATCTCCCTTTTATCTCAAAAATCTTGGAAAAGGTTGTATTTATTCAACTTCACTCTTTTCTGGATTCTAACTCATTATATGATACTTTTCAGTCAGGATTTAGAAAACTATATAGTACTGAATCTGCTTTACTGAAAGTTACTAATGACATTCTGCTGGCTACAGATAAAGGGAGTGCTGTTGCTCTGGTCCTTTTAGATCTCAGCTCAGCACTCGAAATGGTCGATCACTCTATTCTCATCTCCCGACTGGAAAATCATTTAGGCATTCAGGGTACCGTTTTGAATTGGTTCCAGTCTTTTTTAACTAATAGGATGTTCTCTGTCTGTACTGGAAAACACACTTCCTCAGTTGCACATCTTTCTTGTGGTGTTCCGCAGGGATCTATTCTGGCTCCAACACTGTTCTCCTTATACTTGCTGCCATTGGGTTCCATCTTTTCCAAATATGGAGTATCTTTCCACCTATATGCCGATGACACCCAATTATACCTTCCTCTTAAACATAATGATTCAAGTTCCATAGAGGTTCTGCTAGCTCGTTTACATGAAGTGAAAATTTGGCTTGTACACAATTTTTTAGCCTTAAATGAGAATAAAACCGAAGTAGTACTGTTTGGTCCAAGTGATTTTTATGACTTAGGTGATCTTGACCTTGGCGACTTAAGTTCTTATGTCTCCCCATGTGTGAAAAATCTAGGTGTGTTGTTTGATTCAGGTCTCAAGTTCGATAAACAAATGAATTCTGTTGTTAAATCCTGTTTTTATCAATTACGACGTCTCGCAAAAGTCAAACCTGTTCTTTCTTTAAAGAACTTTGAAAAAGTTATCCATGCATGTATTACTTCACGCCTTGATTATTGCAATTCACTTTATTATGGTGTAAATCAATCATCCATCGGGCATCTTCAAATGGTACAAAATGCTGCAGCCAGGCTGCTGACTGACAGTCGAAAACATCTTGATCATATCTACTCCCATCTTAACTTTCTCTGTATTGGATTACCAGTCAAACCTGAGAATAGATTTTAAAATAAGTTTTTTGTTTTTAAAGCTACATGGGACTAGCACAGTTGTATCCTTCTCGGACATTTTACATTATCAAAATCCTCTAGGTCACTTAGATCAGCAGCTCTGCGATGTGCTCTCGTGTGGTACGACTCGAGGTTACAACATTGTGGTTTCCGAGACCGAGCTTTGCGACCAGTAGGCCCAAAAACTCTCGAAAAGCCCCATACCGGTTTTCGATCCAAATGGTGTCATCACCTTGTTCCTCTTTAAAAATCAAAAATTTAAAAAAAATTTGCTTAGGTGATTTCTAATTTCATATTTCATGCTTATTTGTTTACATGACGAGATCTATTGAGATTTAGCCTTTGTATCTTTATTTGACGTCTATTATCTCGCACAACAGCCCTGTGGTAACCCGTCGGGTTGTTTTTAATGTGCTTATAAACCCCTAAAATATGAATGCCCCACCCCCCCCACCAGGACATGAATTACTGATAAAATGGTAACAATTACCAGAGTTTTAGCGTTGTTATGAGGACCTGGATTTTTAGGATACCCAAACCTAACTATTATGGAATCACAATGCGCCACCACACCCCAATTACCAGTTTAGTTGTAGGGCACAAAAATGGACAAATTATAAAAAGTATTTTTTGGGGCCTCCTGCTGCAACGTTCGGGGCAAATAACACCTACCTGAGCAAGAAGACCAGGGGGCATCGTGGCCAAGCTGCATCTGATTACAAAAATATTTGATTCACAATGCATAAATTAATGCCTTTTACTTTAACTAAATTGAGCACATTGTTGTTCTTGGCCATGTTTATTTGAAAAAATTAATGGAACTGGAATGGTTCATAATGCCAAACAAAGTACCTGAAGTAATAGTTATCGAGAGAGGTTTTGAAAGGGCAAAATTATTTCAACTTTTAAACCTGAAACATGTCACAACCCTCGCCATATTTGCAAGCCGTGTGGGCTGAATGTCACCATTTTTATGTTGGGCGATGTTTCATGTATTGCTCTTAGGCTGCTGTGGGAATTCTTAAATAACAATAACTTAAATAACACGAATTCCATAAAAAAAAAAAAAAACAAAAAAAAAAAAAACCACCCACACAAACACACACGTTTATCTTGCTATAAAAAAAGACTTCTATTTTTATACTGAGCTAATTATAAATACTATGACCTATAACCCTAACCCTCACAGATAATGTTATGTATTTTTAGAATTAAATTAAAATTTTCCCCTGGATGGGAACTTCGAACGGCGTCCTCTAGGGGTCGCTATGGGAAACAGTATACCCACGCCACCATGCTGAGGGA
>JADLZN010009578.1:37607-60996 GCA_018155175.1 Sinocyclocheilus anophthalmus | reverse complement strand
GAGACCCTTCATCCTCTCTTACAGAAGGCTTTTCTTGCTGTACGTGCCTTGTTCACTGAGGAAGACGTATTGACGGATCCGGGGCAAAAGGTGACACACTAAAAACACTGTTGTAGATCAGAACATGAAGCGACATTCATAATGCATTGTACCAATGTGGAGTATTTCTAAGCGAAATATAGTATTCCATTTTTAAAAAAGGAGGCGGGATTTGATTTAAAAAAAAATATTTAAATAACATCACTGATGAAGAGAAGGTAAATACTATAGGGTTAGTTTTGATTTGTTGATGCTTTAAAACTGGCAAGTTCAATAAATCCAGAATTTGGAATAATTCACTTTCTCTTATGTTCACCAAGGCTGCATTTTATAAATACATAAATGTAAAAATACTGTAAAAAAGTAACGTTGTGAAATTGTATTACAACTTAAAATAGCTGTTTTCTGTGAATATCTGTTTTTTTTGTTTTTTTTTGCTGTGATGCGCAGCTGTATTTTCAGCATCATTCCTCCAGTCTTCAGTGTCACATGATCTTCAGAAATCAGTATAATATGTGATCTGCTGTCGAGAAACATTTATGATTTATTATCCAATGTTGAAAAACAGTTGTACGATGAATCTTAAAGACATAAAAAATCTTAATTATTCCAAACTTTGTACACCTTAAAAATGACCATCAAACAAGAAAGAGCTATTTTTTTCTGCTGACATTGGGAATAAAAGTAGTACATGCACATAAAAAGACAACAGACAGAGAATCCCGAACATTCACAGCTCATGCTCAAATTGATTTCCTGTGTCCTACCAAGTCAATGTCTTCTTGCCTTGTTTCAATAGTTTGCCTCTCTGACCTTTCTTTCTCATCTCCTTTTGGCTGAATTTACGTCTTAGTGTTTGTCTGTGGCCTTTTCAACTTGCTGTGTCCAAACCAGTTCACATTACACGTCCCAACAAACTGCTCCAATGATGACAAAACAATCGTGTGTGTGATATATATATATATAAATATACTCTCACTTTGTGGAAACATAGAGGACACCATAACTATACATACAAATAAATTGTGCTGACATAATTTTTTGAAGGCAATTACAATAGAAAAGTGCAACATTAGTCTTGGAAGGCATTAATAGCACTACTTCACTTAAGTTCTTATAAAGGTGCACTGAAATGATTTTATGTGTTTTTTGTTTTATGTGTTCTTATGTACAGCATATGCCTCAAACATATTCATTTTTGAATGCAGACACGCTGTTTGCTTGAGTCACAAAAAATGGAATGAGCACTGTTACATAAAACTAAGCCTAGTGGAGTCAAAGCACCATGATGGCATTGCTTTGATGCAACATGATGTAGATATATCCAAAACAAAAACAAACTGTATAGGAGCAAGTTGTGGTTCAATTTCTTTCAACCAGGAAATCAAAAATTAAGTCATAATCCAGCTGTTTTACAGAATGCTACCATTGTTTTTATTGTAAAATTGAATTAGTTGCATGAGTTATTACTTGGCCACACATCAAAAGGCAGAGTCAGAATCAGATTGCATGAATGACTGTAATGATGGTGAACACAGAGAGGAGAGAGAGCATGTTCCAAACGCATAAACTTTAACAATCCAATAACAAAAGTACTAGTAGGATAGTTTCTTTTAAATGGGTGGCAATCAAATTACAGTTACTTTTGAAAAGTATTTGATTACCAAAGTGACGACTTTGAATTTGAATGCAATTTGTTAAATTTAATAAATGTTTGGGAATTTTTAACCGATGAGGTAATTGGTGGTTCTCTGACTCTGACTCTTTAAAGAGATCCCCAGGTATTAAGGTTTGTATGGCTTAATATAATGTAAATGATGTCTCTTGCTGAAAAATGTAGTAGAAAACCGATGAAAGGTTTTAATTTTATTAATTTAATTTTAAAAGTCGACATTTTATACATATTTTGGACTATGGGGGCGCTATTATTTTGATGACGTAAAATGGTTGCACTCGTGAGCTACTGGCACTTTTTATCGCAACACAACTCGAAATACACAACTCGGAAAATAAAATACTGATACGATGCAACATTGTGTGGCTTTTGGTTATAATTTTCAGTCGAAGGGCAACAAGATCAGCGATGTAAGTCTTCACAGCTTTCCTAGCGATAAGAAGAGGAGAAAAGAATGGGAAGAAAAAGAAAGCGGAAGAAAAATAAGGGAAGATAGCCTGTGGAAGAATAAAACTTCCTGCAGACCCGTGTCTTTGTTCTCTCCAATTTAGCCCTTATGCCTTTGAGGTTTTTAGTAGGCCAAAGCTACTGGAAGAGCTTGCAAACAGCAGTGACAAGAAATGCCAGATGTCATCCTGGCAGGATGCTGACTGTCACGATCTCCAGTTAGAATGCCCATGAGCTCCTCTAGAGGGCATTCCATCCCGGACCTTTGCCACTGTTTCATGGACTCCATTTCCCATAACACCCTCTGCCTAGGAACTGATTACCGACACCTGACTATAGGATTACTCTTTTGCCTTGCCTTGGATATAGTTGTTTGCTGGTGTTGGGCCCTGCCTGTCTTGACCACTATCTGTCTAATAAAGCTTGCATTTGGCACTTATCACAAGTCCGTTACACCGACGCTTGACATGACACCGCGGCCACTGAAGGAGTTACTCAGCGTGGATTTCACTCGACATCCAGAGGTGTTTACACTCCTTGTGGGGAAAAATCAATGGTACAGCATTTGGTTTACGCCGATGCTTATTTCCATTGCCACCTGTAAGCTCTTTCAGTAGCTGTGATCATCATATCAGTATTTTATTTTCTGAGTTGTGTATTCCGAGTTGTGTTGTGGGTTAGGTTAAAAAAGAGCGACATTGAAATAATGGCGCCACCCATAGTCCAAAATGTGTATATAACGATGCTGTTTTTTTTTTTTAAATAACATAAATCTTTCATGGGTTTAATACTACATATTTCAGTAAGAGACATCATTTACGTTGTATTAAGCCATACAAGTCTTAATACCCGGAGAACCTTAAAAAAAAAAAAAAAAAAAAAAAAAAAAAAAAAAAAAAAAAAAAGAAGCCTATGTAATTTAGCAACTAGCAGACCAGGTACCAGGGAACCTCACCCCCCCCCCCCCCCAAAAATGCAGAGGAAATCAGAAACCCATCCGCGTAATGTGTTTTTCTAATGGAAATACAAAGACAATTTTACTTATAAATGTGAAAAAGGACAGTGCAATGCAATCTACAGAATGTCTACCTGCAACAAATCTTCTCACGGCTTAAAAGGATTCAACACATAATCTGAAAAAGCATTTTGTGGTAAATTGATCTTAATCTTTGAAAACCAGGGCTGCCAACTCTCACCACATGTCCATTTTCTCACACAGCATCAGTGACGTTTGTCTGTATAAGTCGTTTTTTAATATTATAACATATGGTATATTTAAGAAAATATCAATATCAAGCAATATTAGATGAGGAAGAAGAGTGCTGTTTTCCTGATTATCAGCACGTTTGCAATTATGAGACTGATTTTATATACAGTTCAAAAAACAAGAAGTTAATATCAAGTAACCATTTTTAGACACGTATTAGGCCTATTTGTGTTTTTGCCTCTATATCGCCAAGGAAAATAGTTATAATAAATCCACAAGCAGAAGTGTTTCATAAAGACCTCTAATGGGCGAAAAATTCATGATACCAAATAATTATTAATTATCAGTTTCGATTCATTCAGAATAAATCAGTCCGTTTGAAGATTCAAATGGTGCAACAAGTCCTAATCAAGGCAGGACCTGCTGTAACCTAATGGCGAGTTAGTTCAACATTAAAAATATTTATTGTTTGTAATTATTTAATTTGATTGGTAACAGCCCTGTGGTGTCCTAATATTCTAATCAAATATATATATTAAATTTAAGAATCTTACATAAAAGATTAGGCATACATTTAGAAAAGCCTACCAAACATGTATGGACGATCTTTTTTTTTTTTGATTAATCTGATAACATATACAAATTTCTGGCATGAAACTCTAGATGGTGCGGATAGGTCTAACTCAATCTGACATAATGACATCATTATCACATGGCACAGCTGATTGGTTCTCTCTTGCTCAACATTCAAATACTTGGCAGTGTTTCCTGTTGCAATAGCAGCGCACTTCAGAAATGTCTGAAATCAAGCAGGAAAGCAGCAGGGCTATGAGGCAATGCCCAGGGTTGAAACGACACTTTCCAGCTATCTGTCCCCTTAGTCGGCATCGTCCCTGAAGGCTCCGGCACTACCCACCAAGCCACACAGAACAACCTTGGCTTTGGTGGGTAAGACTTTTATGCCATGGAGGTGTTGCAGGCATACCAGGCTGACTTTCTTAGGGACTTGGATAAAGGTGAACGAATCAGCTATGACGACATCAGGGAGGTGCGGAGGACCGCAGATTTGTCTCTCTGGGTCACTAAGGAAACCATGGCAGCCTTGGTGGCCACGGAGAGGCATCTCTGGCACAACCCCGCTTGTTCCTTCAGGCCTCTTCGGTGATGCAGTGAGCTCTGTCGTCGAGAGGTTCCAGGAGGGTTCTTGGTTCCTCCAACTCCAGGTCTCAGGGGCTGCTGGGCGTGAGTAGCCCCAACCATCCTCTAGCTCTTCATACAGGGTGCCGCAGAAGAAGTGTGTTGCTTTCCGAGCTCCCTCTCAGAGAGATCAGGGGTTGGGGCGGTGCTCTCAGCCGAAGTCAACTAGAGAGAAGGCGGATCTGAGGACTGTCATTCTATCTAGGAAGGCTTCGACGAAGAGGTCCTGACACACTTTCACCAAGTGTGTGGATGCTGCCTTGGCTCCTCTCAGACTCCAGGACATCCGCATACTGAACTACATCAATGACTGGCTGATCTTAGCCCAGTCAGAGCAGATGGAGGTTTGGCATTGAGATGTCATCCTTGCCCATATGAAAGAGCTGGGGTTAAGACTAAAAGACCAAGAAAAGTGTGCTTTCTCCACTTCAGAGGGACAACTTATTTAGGCGTGGTGTGGGACTCAACCTCTATGCAGGCACGTCTGTCTCCTGCTCGCATTGATATGACTCTTGCAGTCGTGAATGGTGTCAAGCTAGGCTAGTCACTCACTGTGAAGCAGTTTCAGAGAATATTGTGTCTGATGGCAGCAGCATCAAACATGATACCTTTTGGCCTGCTGTACATGAGACCCCTGCAGTGGTGGCTCAGGACCAAGGGGTTTTCCCTGAGGGGCAACCCCTTTCACTTGGTCAAGGTCATGTGGTGATGCATTTGTGCCTTAGTCATGTGGAAGAAGCCTTGGTTCCTGTCCCAGGGTCTCGTGTTGGGAGCTCCTTGTCATCGTGCAATGCTTGTGATGTATGCATCCCTCATGGGCTGGGGAGCGATCATGAATGGTCACTCAGCCCGAGGTCTGTGGAGAGACCATCATCTCTCTTGGCACATAAACTGTCTGCAGATGTTAGCAGTATTTCAAGCTTTGAAACACTTCTTCCTAGACCTCAGAGGCCATCATGTGCTTGCAAACAGCTAACACATCGGTGGTCTCATACATCAACTGACAGGGGCCAACAGTAGCCCTGTTCTGGCCGGCCCGAGTATGGTTCCTGGACCTTGTGTCCCTTCTTGATGGGTTTCCATTGGAGATTGTGATCAGGAGGGACCTTCTGACTCAGGAGTTCATTGTTCATCCTCGCCCGGAGTTGTGGAAACTGTGGTTGTGGTCCATCTTTGGGAAGAAACCCGTTGGTAACACGTTTCCTTCATGGTGTTTTGAGACTGAGGCCTGCACTACGCACTAGGGTCCCGGCTTTGGATCTGGCCGTGGTCCTAGACGGGTTAAGTAAGGCACCTTTTGAACCTCAATAGGAGGTTCTGGAAAAGTTTGTGACAATAAAGACAGTGTTTCTATTAGCAATCTTGTCTCTCAAGAGAGCTGGTGACCTTCAGGCCGTTTCCATGGCCCCATCATGTCTTGACTTTGCACCTAGAATGGTGAAAGCCTTCTTGCACCCAAGGCCGGGCTATGTGCTGAAGGCGCCCACTGTTTTACCACGGCCCATAGTGCTGCAGGCATTCTTTCCTCTTCCATTTCGGGAGCCAGACCAGGAGAAGCTTAATTTGGTGTGTCCAGAGCTGTTGGAGGAAAATTATAACTTTTCGTTCTGACTGGTCTGCCCAATCTATCTCACGATGACTAAGAGACAATAAGCAGGTGGATTTTGAGCTATAACCTAGCTTACGAGCCCTTGATCTCCCCTCACGTGTGGGTCAGGGCCCACTCAACTCGAGGTGGCGTAGGGCGGCCTCTAAGCATTCTTATCTGGTGTTTTAAGACCATGGTTTTGAGGCTGCGGGTGGTGTACCCCAATCATCTTTGTCAAGGTTTATAAACTAAATAGGTGATTCCCAACTACGTTTCTGGAGGCCCCCCAGCCCTGCACATTTTGTATGTCTCCCTCATCTAACACGCCTGATTCAACTCATGAGCTCATTTGTAGAGACTACAAGACTTCAATTGATAAGGGAGCCATACAAGATATGCAGGGCTGGGGGGGCCTCTAGAAATGTGGTTGGGAACCACTGATCTAAATGTCTAGAGTGCTTCTGTCTTGAGATGTGCACTTTGACTTGGTATTTCTGTTCTCAAAGCATTTCCGATGCAGCGCGCGTTATGTTCCTGAAGGGGAACTTCTCTAGGTTACGTATGTAACAATGGTTCCCTGAAGGGAACGAGACTCTGCATCACCCTGCCATACCTCCTGCATCCATTTGAGCACTTGCTTCAACCTATCAGAAGCTAATTCTTTACACCATGTGCCCTTTTAAGCATCCTAGTCAATATCTCAATCCGCCCGTGATGTCGCGCTAGTCTATTGGACTGATTTCAGGACACGGTCAGGCAGAGGTGTTGTTCATTTATGTATTTCTTTCACCGGGATTAAAGGTCAAAATCAAAATTTTTAGCTGGGGACCTCTGGTTGAGTTGAGAAGGATTGACCCTGCTGTTTTAGACCTACGCAGGGTTTATTTTAGAGCTGTTTCAGCATTCTAGTGCATTCAAAACCTTGGCCTTCCAGACTTTTGGACCTCTTATTTAAATTTTCTCCGTGAGCCAATTGTTTTCCATATTATTTAGCAATAACAGAAGACTATGTTCCCAAAACTGTTGTAATCAAGGAAATCTTTGGGAATGTTATTTTCGAGAGAATTCTATTGTAGTTTATATGCAAAGCATTTTGATTCACTCAGGAAAAGGTGTTGCCAAATAATCTGACAGTTGGATCAACGGTTTTGTTTTCACAATGAATGTTTATAAACAAATGCAGCAATAAACAATAATGGCACCACCAAGGCGAGGTCATCACATTCACTCTATGCCAACATTGTGATCCAGAGACAACGCTAAAAAATATTATTTGCAAATTCTCTAAAAATATCTTCCTCAGAAGAATGAGCTTTACTCTCAGAGTTCAGTTAATCAATGAGTCAACCTACACCAGGGCCATGCACAGACACTTTGGTGGGCAGGTGCTCGTAATTATTTATAAAAAAATAAAGTTACAAACTATTGAACATCTGTAAAATAACAATATCTACTATATGGCTGCTTGCCAATTAAATTAAGGTCAATTCAAACAAAATCATCTTCAATTTATAAACTATTTACACTTCATTATAATTGCATACAGGCTTAAGTATGGTTATGAGGATATGATTTAAACTTACCTTTGAATACAGAAATATGAAATGATAGGAAAAAATAAATGATTCTATTATATATATAAAATAAAACCGCCAGTAAGTGGTGACACAACTAAATCATAGAAACTGGCTTGTTTACTTATAAAGAAAGCAAGTAACCACTGTCTTTATGAAGGAGTCATTGAATCATTGACTCAACTGATTTGTTCAAAAAACTTAAGTAGAAACAAAACTCTGTGTTGTTGCTCGATGCAACTGTTTTGCTTTGTAAAATTTTATTTGGTGAAAACTATCAAAATATTCAATGTTGTGTATAAAATGGACAGTTGGGAAATTAATGTAATGTTTATTAAATTGCTGTCTAAAATGTATATTACACCTGCAATCGTATTAATATTTAGCAAAATCGCACTCTTGCTCATGTAGTATTGCTTACCTATAATATGTTAGCAACACAAAAACTCATACAGGAATAATTAATATCCTGAATTTTGGTAGCATTTCTATTTATTTTGGTGGCATTTCTGACTTTGCATGTTGTTAAATTATGCCAATGCCAGAATAGCTTGCTTGTTAATCTTAATGTTAGGCTGACTGGATTGACTGAATTTTACAGCAGTGACAAACAGTGCCAAAGTTTAGGATAAGATTTCAAAAGACATCATACCAGAAGAAATGGTTGCAAAAGAGGGAAATCAGGTATTGTTTCAGGATCAATAACACTTTAAATATCAGGACACAAGCAAATGTACTAGTTATTAAATAATGCCACAAGCACCTTTGCTATTCTGAAATGTTTGATTATCCAGAATCACCATCATAGTGAACGTTATCCAATTTCAGCATCTAACTGATCTCAGAAAGCATGGAAAATCCACCTACAAATGAAAATGATGTTAAAAAGAATATAAATCACCCATGCAAAAAAAAATAATTAGATAATGAAATATGATCTAATTCTAGATAATATTTAAGAACTGTGAAGCTAGCGTATATCCCATGTGCACTGCATATTTGATAGTAGTCCTTCCTGAAAGGCAACCTGCATGTTCGTCTAGTCCACTCTAAGAAATTATCAGTTTCTACTATTTAGTGCTTACATCATTCTTTTATGGGGCTAGCTAAAAATTCAAAATCTTCTTCTGATTACAGACTGGTATCATGTTTGATTTTGTTTTTCTAATGAGAAGCAGCAGCTTGTGTGTGTGCAGGTCTGCCTTGCGGTTCCTTTTTGCCTTAGTGTTGAGCGTTTTGTGACTGCAACTCCGTCTGGCTTCATTTTTAATCATCTTATCACTCTTTGCTGATTAAATTGTTAACTTCGAGGGATAGTTCACGCAAAAATTAAAATTCTGTCATAATTTGCTCACCCCCATGTTGTTCCAAAACTGGTTAGACTTTCACTCATTTTCGAGCCCCCAAATGAAATCTCTTTCCTCGTTGAAGTCCGAAAACACTATAGGGGAGTTGTCCTTTTGGATTTGAGCAAATGGGAACACAAAACTATATGTGATGTTAGTCTCCCTGGCAACGCTATTACGTTTACCCAACTTTCATGCTTGAGGAAACCTGGAAATGTGAAAAAGATCCATTGACACTCTGCAAATACCACTTTAATGCTTCAAAAAGTTCATAAAGAGATCGTAAAACAAATTGTTTGAATTGAGTGGTTTAGTCCAAATTTTCTAAAGAGACTTGTATGATAAACAGATTTTATTTAGGCTTTTATTCACATATACACATTAATCAATGCACACATCAGTTATGGAAAAGGAAAGCTCAAGCATGCAAATGAAAGAACAAAAAGAACAAACGAGGATCATTCTCGTGTGTTATGCTGTATGTTTGAGCTTGCATAATCAAGAAAGTTGCTGAGCTTCGGTATGTTTGTTGATCAATGTAATATGTGAATAAAAGCCTAAATTAAATCTGTTCATCATATATCAATCATCATATATCAACGGCTTAATTCATACGATTTGTTTTATTTTCTCTTTATGATGTTTTGAAATGTCAATGTTGCGTAGAGGTGATTTTCACAAACCCACTTCCCTACTGCCAACTGGTGAAAAATGAAAAGTCTACTTCGTCATCAGATAAGAACCTACGTGGGCTATTTGATAGCAATCTGTCATATGAAAGCTACATTCTGGCCAAAAAAAAAAAACAAACACATTTTTCCATCTTAAAAATACTTGTAAATTATGACACATGCTCAAATGTCAAATGTAGAATAGAATCTGTTTGAAGTACTACTCACAGCTGTTATAAAATCCCAGACCTCAAAAATATACCAACTGTACTTATGTTACAGTGTAGGTACAAGTTTTTAATTAATTAAAAGTATTAAAAGTATTTTCTCTGGTAACCAACAGCAGGATACAGATGCTGTCAGCTGAACTTAACTTCTATTTAACCTTTTTTTACTTTAGCCATAATGACCTGAGAAATCTGGTCATTTACGCATAATACATTTAAGCATAATAATGAAGCTTTAAGCCTCTGAATGCAGCGGCATTAGTGTGGCCTTGTGTGTTTTGAGAAATTAGCACCACACTTTCTGACATCTTACCATAGAGGAAATGTAATCTAACCCTATGAGTTAAAGACAGCAGATGTTGCTAACGGGTGCTTAATTCCTGAAAGACGGTCTTGTGTACCCAGCCCAGGTTTCTTACGTAAAGTCTTACACCCTTATATTTCCAGACAATATGTGAACACACAATGGATGGAAGTGGTGTGCATGTAACCAAGTCCTTCAATTTTGTGTCATTACAGTGTATCTGCTTTTTACATTAACCCTGATTCAGGAGACGTTCCCAGAACAAAAATAGCAGCGTGTACCTTCTAATCAAGGACGAGTGCAATTTAATTTCAATTTCCTATAAAATGGGAAAATGCAATATTCTTTAAATAAAACAATGAAAGACAAAATTTTGTGTGTACAACAATAGCATGTCATCTGTGTGCAACGATAACATCTTAGTGGAGGAACAGGCCTTGCAAGAAACAAGCCAACACTGATAAGCTGTCACTTTAATTACTTGGAGCACTGAAATGATTGCATGTAAAAATGCATGCTACTGATCTTTATCACGTTACAGAATTACTTTGTTTTCTTTCTACAAAGGATTTTTAATTAGTTCTTTAGAAAAGCATTCATATAGTGATGATTTAAAGAGCTAGGAAACAAAAACATTGATCTTTAAACATATAATGCAACCAAGTTTACACAGAATACAATATTACTCCAGTACAGTAAGTATACAGTAAATACTCAGTTTCAATGTAACTTTTTAATCGATTTTTAATGTACTTAAGTATTAGAAGTAAAAAAATACAGATAAACGAAAAATTGTTTAGTTTCAATCTTATGTTCTTATATTAGTTTTAATTCATTTGAACCTTACAGTGGGTAAAATAAGTATTGAACACATCACCATTTTTCTCAGTAAATATATTTCTAAAGGTGCTGTTGACTTGAAATTTTCACCAGACATCGGTAAAAACAACCCAAGTAATCCATACATACAAATAAAACAAAACAAATAAGTTCAGAAATTAAGTTATGTGTAATAAAGTAGAATGACACAGGGAAAAATTACTGAACACATGAAGAAAAGGAGGTGCAAAAAGGAAAGGAAAGCCAAGACACCAGCGAAAATTTATCAGTAATTAGAAAGCAATCCTGTCCCTAGTCAGTGGAAGTTAATATTAGCTGGTTCAGTCCCAACATCTACAGTACCAGGATGATGAAAATGAAACAAATTTCAGCAAGACAGTGATCCCAAACACAGCCAAGAAAACTCTCAATTGGTTTCAGAGAAAGAAAATAAAGCTGCTAGAATGGCCAGCCAATCACCTGACTTGAATCCAACAGAAAATAAGAACTAAATATTAGAGTTCATAGAAGAGGCCCACAGAACCTTCAAGATTTGAAGACTGTTTGTGTGGAAGAATGGGACAAAATCACACCTGAGCAATACATGCGACTAGTTTCTCCATACAGGGGGTGTCTTGAAGCTGTCATTACCAACACAGGCTTTGGTACAAAGTATTAAATACATTTCAGAAGTTCAATACTTTTTGGTTACACCAGTGGTGCAGAAATTTGTATGAATTTGTTTGATCTCATTTGTACATTTTTATACAACCAGCTAAGCCACTGAGGGTTATGCTTAGGGGTGGCTTAGGAGTGCAGATTCATGCTTACTTTTTGTTACAAATTGTATGTTTTCCTACAAATCACATTGTATGATTTCTCATGAGATCAGGTTGGAAGGAAGATGCCGAGCATAAAAATGTTTCCTCTTCAGGAACTCGAGCTGTGTCAAAACGCATTGGGAACGCCTCCAGCGTGACCACGCTCTGAATCATGTGTGTAATCAGTCCAATGGATGGGCGAGACATCACGGACGGGGTGACGTAGCGACCAGGAAGCTATAAAAGCACGTGTGGTGGAAACAGCGCCAGCTTCTGTCATTCAGCGAAGTGCTCTGTGTGTGTATGTCTTATTTACCGTTGTCTGTCACGATCTTCAATGATAAAAGCATGCCAAAGTCAAAACACAAGTCTAAACATAAGGGCGATGATAAAAGCAAGCATCAGTTTAGGCTGTTCCTCCCTGCCTCCCTCCCTTGTTACATGACGGGTGGGGTTACACACAGCCTTTGCGTTGTTTGCTTGGGAGCGAAGCACACTGAGTCAGCTCCCGAGGGAGTTGCGAGCACTGGACACATACGTCCATAGAGCTGCCATGTGGAGGAAGTCTGACCAATTACCAATTATTTGTTTGTTATGGTCTAAGCAGACCCTCAGTCGGTGGATTGTTGATGCCATCTCCATTTCCTATGAGTCCTCTGGTCTCCCTTTGTCCTTGGGGATCAAGGCTCACTCCATCCGAAGTGTGGCGGCCACCAAGTCCTTCCTGTCGGTTGTGGCTATGCAAGATATTTGTAACGCTGCTGGCTGGTCTACGCCGCTCTCTTTTGTCAGGTTCTATGACCTTGACATCCTTACCGCTCCTGGTTCCTCAGTTCTCTTGCCGTAGTTGTGCTACATACATACACACTATGCAGGCATTTGAAAGTCTGACAGTATGGGCATTCTCATTCCCAAAGCGTTTTGACACAGCTCAAATTCCTGAAGGGGAACGTCTCTAGGTTACGTATGTAACCATGGCTCCTCGAGGGAACGAGACGCTGCATCTCCTGCCATACTTCCGGCATCCCTGCGAGCGCTTCTCTCATTCTACCAGAAGCTGCCGCTGTTTCCACTGCACATGCTTTTATAGCTTCCTGGTCGCTACGTCACACCGTCCGTGACGTATCACCCATCCATTAGACTGATTACACACGTGATTCAGAGCACAGTCACACAGAAGCATTCCCAAAGTTTTGATGCAGCGTGAGTTCCTGAAGGGGAACATCTCTAGGTTACATACGTAACCGAGAGACGTTATTTTAAAGCTATTTATAGTTTTTACTTAAAGTAGCCTACCCCAGATATGGATAGAGTAACCAATAACCGTACTCAAGATTCAAGTCACATACACAGTTATATACAGAATACAACCTGCAGTAAAATGTAAACCACGTCAGCTACTCAGACTGTGCATTAAATATAGAAACATCGGATTAAAGATGAATTAGTAATAGGTAAATGTGCAAAAAGAGGAAGTACAAAATTGTAGTAACAATAAAAAACAATAACAAAAACATTACCAAGTAATGCCAACTGAGTATGAATCAGAATACTGGGCATAAGAGACTTATGGGGTAAGTGAGATTTGGCCATTAGACAACAGAAGCAATTGTGTGATGGCAGGAGTCTGAACAGACAGTAACCAGGATGTATAGGGTACTTGATGATTTTAACAGCCATGTTACTGCATCATCTGATGTATATTTCCTGCACAGAGGAGAGAGCAGTCCCTTCTGCTCTCTGAAGGGCTTTACAGTCCTGGTTGGAGCAGATGCTGTACCAAACTGATATGCTTTCTATAGCCCCAGTATAGAAAGTTGTTAGGATTTCTCCCCTTTGATTTGCAGGAGAAAGACAGGCTGTACAGACTGTACAGCCCAATGTGATTTTATCTGAATGTTGATTTGACATTTACCCGGTTGTGCCGGTGTCAATTCATGATTTCTCTATAATTCTGAGTATTTTTCATGGGCTGATATATCCGCTGTTTCAGTAGTACAGTATGCCATGTAGTGTTCCCATACAGCATCAGCTACTGATTTTACTGGTTACTTTTGTGACATGTCAATGGCACATTTATTTATAGAGCGCTTTCTAAAATACAGATTGTTTCAAAGCAGCTTCACAGTAATAAACTGGAAAATAACAGTGGTAATGTTGCAAAATGCATCATTTATGAAACCAATTCAGTTTCAGCTGTATAGCGTACAGAAGATAATAGGGTAATTATTTAGCTTAATTTAGTTCATGTGGATTCAATTCAGTTCAATAATAGTGTCCATGCTGCAAAATGCTAACGTAACTACTGTAATTCAATTCAGCTATAAAGCAGCTCTAATGTTCACACTAAGGTCCAATTCTCACTATTAACTATTACTACGTGCCTCAATAAACTCCTAATTTGCTGCTTGTTAATAGTTAGTAAGGTAGATGTTACGTTTAGGTATGGGGTGGATATGGTCATGCAAAATAAGACATTAATATGTGCTTTATATACTAGTAATATGCATGCTAGTTAATAGTGAGAATTGTTCCTTATAATAAAGTGTTACTGCTCTTATAATATCATTGTTCAGCTCAGTTCAGTTCAAGGTTCTCAATCAATAGTGTCAGTGCAGTCAAATCAATAATATTTTCTATAATAAGTATGCAACCTTGGTTTACTGACACACCATATTGGCTCAGTCAAGGGCATACGTTTGGGAGGGACGAACTGTTTATTCAACCAACTGAATAAACAAAGATGGGGGAGTGTTTGGGAAATCTATTTATCATTATTTCTGAAATTCAATTTGGTTACACCAGTGGTGCAGAAATCACACACTAAACCTTTAAGAATAATTGCTAGTTGCAGAATGTTATTGGAAAAATATGCTCTTTACTGAAATTATATCAAAATGGCGAATTTTATATATATTCAGGGCATGCTGAAATGTACATGATAATCTACTGAGTCATAAAACATTATGGCTTAATTCTCAAGTACTGGCAGTCTAAATACAATTTCAAAGGAAGAGAGAGCAACAATGCATTTCCTCGAGAACATTCCCCAAGAGATTTGAACCCACCAATAGATGAGAGTCTCCGATGGCTTCCCTTCCCATGCCTTCTGCTCCTGAAATGTGGCCGTATTTTGCAGTTGTTGAGTTGCATTTCTCAGATCACAATTGAAATTCGAGAAGAGGAGTGAGGATGCGTGCTGGAAGGGTAGTGAGGCAAAACAGAGGAAGAGGTAGAAAAGGCCAAGGATGTAGGTATGTTTCTAATGAAATAAGGGCCACTATTGTTGACCATGTTCTCTATCATGACCTTACAATGGCAGAGATGGGTCGAAAGGTACACCCAAATATTATGAGAACAGCCATGTCCTCGATGAATTGTAGTAGTGATAAAAAAATTCATAAAAGAAACATTACTCTGGAATTTAAATAAGATGTATGAACAAAGTATAGTACTTTTATATGCATTAAGAAAATTTTACAAAGTGCATGCAAAATGTACTTGAAACAGAGTAAGTAAACTACATGATTTTTTAAAATGAAGACATTAGAAATTCAAATCATGCTGGTAGTAGCAATTTCTAAGTGAAATCTTTTTTTTCTTTTTTTTGCAAGTAAATCCTATTGCAGTTTAATTTTTCAAATGACATATGTTGTAAACACTGCCTTTTCTTCTATTCTACTATACTTATATATTTAGTCGTTTATTAGACGCTTTTATCCAAAGCGACTTCCAATTGGGGGATACATAAAGCGATTCTACTTAAAGAGGCAAACAGACACAGGAAGTCGTTGTAATACCAAGTTCTTAGACATTGTTCAAATAAGTACAAGCTAGAAAGAGAAGGAATAAATAAAGAGAGAGAATTTTTTTATTTTTATGTATTTATTTATTTATTTTTATGATGAAGTCAAGTAGCTTCAAAAGAAATGAGTTTTCAGCTGTCGCTTGAAAATTGTCAGGGATTCAGCATTCCGGATAGGGGTGGGAAGATCGTTCCACCAGCCAGGAACGTTGAACGAGAATGTTCTGGAAAGTGATTTTGAGTCTCTCTGTGATGGTACCACGAGGCGTCGCTCACTTAGCGATCTCGCTTCTTGGAGGGGAAGTAGATTGTAGTAGTGAGTGGACTAGGTGGGTGCTGAGATCTGTGGCGTTCTATATTCAAGCATCAATGTCTGGACTTTATTCGAGCCCCAACCGGTAGCCAGTGCAAGGAGAGAAAGAGAGGTGTAACATGGGCTCTTTTGGGCTCGTTGAAGACTGCATTCTGAATCATTTGTAGAGGTTTGATTGTGCTTGATGGAAGTCCAGCCAGAAGAGCATTGCAGTAGTCCAGCCTAGAGATGACAAGGGCCTGGACAATAAGTTGTGCAGCATGCTCCGTTAGAAAGGGCCTGATCTTTCTGATTTTGTGCAATGCAAACCTGCAAGATCGGGCGGTTTTTGCAATGTGGTCTTTGAAGGTCAGCTGCTCATCAAAGTTTACACCAAGATTTCTGACCGAAGTTGTTGGGGTAATTGTAGAAGAACCTAGCTGAATGGAAAAATCATACTGTAGAGTTGGAGTGGCAGTGAAGACAAGAAGCTCAGTCTTTGCCATGTTGAGCTGTAGGTGATGTTCTTTCATCCATGCCGAGATGTCCGCCAGGCAGCCTGAGATCCTAGCAGCTACCGTTGGATCATCTGGTTTAAATGAAAGATAGAGCTGTGTGTCATCAGCATAACAATGGTAGGAGAAGCCATGTGCCCTCAATGAATGGACCCAGTTATGTTGTGTATATGGTGAATAGGAGGGGTCCAAGAACTGATCCCTGAGGAACCCCAGTGACAAGTTGATGTGTTTTGGATACCTCCCCTCCCCAGGCCACCCTAAAGACCTACCAGTGAGATAGGATTGAAGCCAGCTAAGTGGAATCCCTGTGATGCCCGTTGAAGAGAGGGCAGACAGGAGGATCTGTTGATTGACAGTGTCAAAAGCAGCAGAGAGATCCAGAAGAATAAGGACTGATGATTTGGATTCAGCTTTTGCAATCCGCAAGGCTTCTCTGACTGACAGTAGCGCAGTCTCAATTGAATGGCCACTCCTGAAACCTGACTGGTTAGGATCCATTTTGTTGTTCTGTGAAAGAAACAATGATATCTGGTTGAAAACAACTCTTTCGAGGGTTTTCGCTATGAATGGAAGGAGAGAGACAGGTCTGTAGCTATCTGTAAGTGAAGTGTTTAATGTAGGTTTTTTGAGCAGTAGGGTTATCCGAGCCTGCTTGAATGCTGTGGGGAAGGTGCCTGTGAGGAGAGAGATGTTGATGATGTGTGTGAGTGCTGTTAAGAGTGTAGGAGAGATTGCTTGGAGAAGGTGTGAGGGGATTGGGTCTAGAGGGCATGTTGTAGGATGGCTGGAGAGGAGAAGTTTTGATACTTCTGCCTCAGTGAGGGGACAGAAGGAGAAGATGGGAGTTTTTGCAGTGGGTGTGGTTGGTTTGAAGTCCTGTGTGCGTGGGGCTGAGAATTGACTACTGATTGTTCTGGTTTTGTCTGTGAAGAATGTGGTAAAATCATCAGCTGTTATAGAAGTGGTAGGAGGTGTTGGAGGGGGACAGAGGAGAGAATTGAAAGTTTTGAAGAGATTACGTGTGTCTGGAGCGCTGTTGATCTTGTTGTGGAAGTATGAAGATTTGGCAGTACGGACTTCAGCAGAGAAAGATGAAAGCAAAGACTGATACATACTCAGGTCTGACAGATCTTTTGATTTGCGCCATTTTCTCTCTGCTGCCCTGAGTTTGGTCCGATGCTCACGAAGAACATCGGATAACCAGGGGTTAGAGGGGGCAGCCCGTGCTGGCCTGGAGGAGAGAGGACAAATAGGCAGTGTTTACACTACTATAGGCAGTGTAGTGTAAATCTTACTTAAACTTCTCAGTTTTTTGCATCAATTGATTAGATGACAAAACAGTAGTAAATATTACTTTGAAATTTACATTCAGATTTACTTAACTCTTTCCCCACAAGTTGCCAGCCAGTGCCAGTATTTTTGATCACTGTCACAAAACGTTCATGGCCCCCAGTATTTTTTGTTGTATGAATATCTGAACATGCAATATGTCAAAGAAAAGTCTACATCCGGATTGGATTCAAAACAATGATCAAAACATAGATGAAGTCGATCACTTCCATCAACAGCCCCAAAACTTCAAAGTCCTAAACCTCTTCATGGATTTACATTTAACTTGCTAACATTAGGCAGTTTTGATTTATATGCTGTTTAATGTTTGATGATCACGTTATTTTACATATGCACCTGTGATCATTGGTTCTGTTTCTTCTCTGCCTGTATTTTGATCCAGAGATTCTATACTCTTTCAGAAGATGTGTAATAACACCTCCAATCGTATTACACTAAAACACAGAAAGCCGGAAAAATCTGTCAATAGCAGGGAAAGAGTTAAGCACAAATAATTACAAAGGAACAACATGTAACACGTTGAATTAAACCTGACATTTTAAAATAAAACATAGTTTCTTATAAAACTTATGCCAATAATATTGCAACTATACTCCAATAATACAACTTCAAAAAGCTGCTGCAACACACAAAGCTTACAAAGATTTCCAAGTCTGGCAACGTTCTGCCTCCTTCACATGGCTCACCTGAATGGTTTGGACACTTGCATGTCAGACGCCAGCTTAGAGTTCATAAATTTGAGTGCAAAGCAGAAAGCGAGTGCTGGGACTTCCGGTGAGAATACTCAGTCAATGAGAGGTGGATTCAATGACATGACAACAGAAATAGATTAGGTGAAAGACCACAAAGACCATTTCTAGGGAGACTGAATACTCCCCTTTCTCTTGCTCTGTGGCCATCAAGGGCTTTTCATGGGAAGGAAACAATCTGGAAGCTACTTCCCTCAATTGTATATTTCTTCTTCAAGCAAACAGAAGATGCAGCAAATGGTAAGAGCAAAGCCAAAGCTGTGGCAATCCTTGAGTTTACCAGTTTTTCAGTTACAATGGTAATACATTTGCAGTCACAGTCCATTGAGTCAACATATTAATAATCATGAACAAGCTGTTTCAAAACAACAAATGAATAACTGCATGCTACTTTCAGACTACCAAGTTGTTTAATTCAATTATTTGGTTACTAATGATTTAATTTGGTCTGTGCCATGCATGCTTGTGGTGTTGGAGCAACGTTATTTATAGTCTACACACAAGATCTCAGGTTCACTCGATGGACAGCCAATAATGAGGACATTGTTTCACTGGTGAAAACGTCTCTAGGTTACGCATGTAAACATGGTTCCCAGAAGGGAACGAGATTCGGCGATGAAATGCTATGAACCACACTCCTTAATCACTTGTGAAATTCGCTCCACATGGATGGGCGACTTCCCGGGATGGGGTGATTTATGCGGACAGTGAAGCTTAAAAGCATGTTGCGGTGTATGCAGCGTCAGTTTCTAGGAAATAGCAAGCGCTCGCAGGGATGCCTGAAGATGGGCACTGAGACGCTCATCTTGTTCCCTGTCGAGAACTCCTGGTTTACATTCGTACCTAGAGCCTTCCCCTTCAGGACCGAGCGCATTACACCTATGGGAACGAGTATGCCCACGCCGCCAGACTTACAAATCCTTGCCTAGTGTGGAAAAGCACAGTTAGGGCGAGAGAACAGAAGAGCCTGGAGTAGCTCGCATGTCTAGACCGTAAAACCTAACAAAGGTAATGGGCATGGACCAACCCGCAGCGTTGCAGATGTTCTGCCATTAGACACACCTGCCGCAAAGGGCCTTGACGGGTGCCACCTTCTAGTCCGGGTGAGCCTCTGCGGCCCCAAAGCGAGGGGGAGAAACAAGAGGACTCATAGGAATACGCAAATGTGATCCACCGAATCCACCGCGCTGAGGTCGTTTTATTAGTAGGAAGACCTCTCTTGGGGGACCATAGCTACTACAGTCTGGCTGCCCATCCTTCCCCACAGGGCAGCACATGTAGATGTTCTCCGTCCCATTGCAATCACACTGTACACATACAGTTTAAGGAGCCTTCTAGTCTGGTCGTCAAGAAAAAAAAAGCCCACAAGAACACTGAGAAGAACAAGAAGGCCTTGATACACAACAGGACCGTAGTTTAGAGGATGGGACTTTAGGTCATCACCCGCAATCAAGGCAGAGCTCATCCTCAAACAACGTGTCGGGTGAAAGTAGACTAGGTGAGAGTGTCAGGCCGAAAGGGAGGAACCTCGATATAATTAATCATATAAAAGAACACGTACAGTGCTTTGTACCACCCAACAAAATAACAAAACACTACAAGGACTAATCCTGTGATAGTTCCAAAGAGAGTCGAAGATATGGAAGTTTGCGATCTTTATACGATCAATCGTGACCAAATTACACATTCCTTGGCCGGATCTGAGATACAACTTGCTTGATAGTGAGACAATCCTGACTTCCGTCTGCTGAACTGAGCAGTTCAATCTGACTTATTGGACCGGAGAGTGAGTGACCAGAAGCTGTTGAACACCATTGTACTTCTCTGTCCTCGAGTATGGGACAACTTTTGATGTGAATGCTTTAGCTAAGATGTGTGTACTTCTCGTGTCCAGCTTTACCATAGGCATGCATCGGGGTTCCCACCAGGTGTGGGAACAGACCCCGTTTGAAATGAGGCGGAGGAGAACCGAATCTGAATGACAGGTAAACCCTCATTTCTAAAAGTCTGTGGAATAACCCATTGAGACAAATTTGGCAGAAGTTTCCACGCTGTCAAATAGTCTACTAAGGGATTCAGTCTCTCGAGACTGATCTCTGGTGAAATCAGAGTGGCTAGCTCGGTGCCCTGAAGTGGCGGACTGGCAGGGAATGGCCGAACTAGCTGCTCTAGAGACCTCCACAGAGGTAGCGAGCCTCTTAGTAATGCTACGTTTCCGGGCGGTGACTGAGAGAAGTGCTCACCGAAGACCGCTGCGCCCTGATGCACCGTAGGTGGCAGGGTTGGCAGAATGATCTCCTGAGGGCACTGGGGAGAGACAGGCACCGTGTAATGCGGTGAACTCCGCTCTTCACCAGAGGGGCCTGCCCTCGGAAGTCCTGAGCCATAATTGTCAGGACTTCTTGGCTGAGGTCTTCTTAGACATAAGAACGGTCCTGAGATCCGGCTTTGTCTCCGAAGACCTCGGCCTAGAGCATCTCTACTTTTGAGCCTCCCAGTATGAGGAGCTGGTACACGGATGGGGCAGGGCTGCTCCTGACCGACAGCCCCCAGAGCTAGAGAGTGGCGAGGGAGAAACCGCTGGATGGCCACTTTTTTACCGAGCCTCCGTCCCTTCACCGACGTAATGAGCGTTGTCATGAACATACCAGAAGGCGCAAGTGAGGTGCGTCTGGGAGGTAAGACCCTGTCCTTCTTCTTGTCATGTCAGAACAGGGTCAACCCAGCAGTGTCTTTCCACCGCCAACAAGCTGCTGCCTTAGACCCTGCCGACTGGGTGGCGGGCGGTCTCTTTTGTGGTGCGGAGATACGAAGTCGCGGTGCTCTGCGGAGGCTCGGTGATATCCTCTGACTTTAATTCTCTTCACCCTCGGTCTAGCTCCTTTCCCGCCCGGTCGCTTGCGGTACACTTAGTGTGTCAAAACGGCAGTGGCTTGTGAGTGCAAGTGCCAGATCCGCTTCAGGGACACATGTAGCGCCGGGGGACGATTCCTTGCCCAACCGCGGGGCATCGCCCCTGTAACGTGATCACCTCTCGCCGATCTCGCTGCGGACGACCCTTTCCTCCTCCCTCGCCACGGTGGCATAATGACTGGAGGCAGGAACGAAGATATGTGTCTAGAGAATCGGGCAATCCCACAGACTTTCTTGCACTCTTTATTGTCTTCCCCACGTCAACACCTCGGTGCCTCGAGGTCAGGTGAATAACAGCGGCCCGGCTTGGAGGGGGCGACTGGCTTACCCTTTTCTGTGTGGCTCAGCCTGTTTTACACGGACGGTGGCCTCTCTATGTTTCCAGTCTTCGGGCACCACGCACGAGTAACCAACGTCCAACAGGCTTCCTAACATAATGGGGCGTTGAGTGGGACGAGTACTTCAACTAGACACCCTCCACGACAAGCCTCCTCGAGTAACGGTGGGTCGAAACCCCACGAGTGGCGGCCTGTCGGAATCTGTATGGGTGCGGACGAAGCAAAGGACTTGCCCCGATCTCCATAGATCCCATACCCAGCACTTCAAAATGTATTCATTTGGGCGTGCGAGCGCTCCCACGAGCATACGGACAAGCCAACTCCGCCTCGCGGAAGCAGGTCCGTCACCAACAAGGCAATGCTATGTAGAAAGGCTCACTCCTCAAATGTAGAGCCTTACGGAGATGCAGCATACCGATCGGCAAACACCTCAGGCAATTCTGGCGTCGAGACTCCCCGAGATCTGACTCTGCGTGCTTCTCTCAACCACGCGAACAACATACAAGACTGTTCGTATCCACACCGGTACAATGTAGACGGGCAGGGCGGAACAAACACCGCCTGAAACGCTAAGCGCTGCATCTCCCCAACGTGTTTATTGTCTTCGATCACACGTAACGCCGACTTAGAAGTCATGATTAAAGTGAGGGACAGACACACTAAATCAAGTTCATAGACAGATATTTTCAGCAACACACGTAAGTACCTTTGCGAACTGACACACGACAGAGTGCTTAGTCTGAATGCTCGCCTACCCACGGAATTCAGTCATCGTGCTCCGCAACTGAATACGTTCCCTTAGCGTTTTGACGCAGCTCAAGTTCCTGAAGGGGAACCCAACTTATTCAGTCCTTCTTGGCAACAGAACTAGACAAGAAGAGCCAAATCAACATGGAAACCTCAATGCTAACTGACCATTTGCCTGCTATTTGTCAGCATTTCAAATAACTATCTTTTCGAATTGTATGTGTGATTGCAGAAATCACACACTTGAATCACAAATGAAAGCACAGTCCACATCAGGCGCAGACACAGTGTAGAAATCAGTGGAAGTGTCTGTCAAAGCACATTTCTGTGACCATTAATGGTATTGTTTCTGAGTGAAAGCCAGCTGTAAACACATTTGAATTCTCTACAGGCTTTTCACTATAGAGCAATCCACAGTCTTTCACTGCAAGGGTAAAAGCCAAGCCTGTTCACTTCCATCAGACATTTTTTAAATAGATTTAAGTTGTTTCAAGTATGTTTCACACTTGAAATTTAGAAGCGAAGCTAGCACTGCAAGAATGTTAATGCTAGATGTCTAACAACCACCCAGATAGCACATGTACGTCTAGCAGATGTCTGTTAAAGAGCACTGTAGCGAATCCGCTCATGGGGAAATATGAATAATTAAACATAACTAGTTATAATTAACTATTCATATTTAGATCAGCTGTAGATATTTAGCTGACCTCTCATGGTCAACTGTCTGTCAATTCTAAGAAGTTAATTTCCTGGTTAAGGGAA